>JAJJMB010000931.1:357588-467208 GCA_023531105.1 Papaver atlanticum
AATGAACTCCTGATAAAAACCTATATAAACCAGAGTTCATTCCAGAAATGAACTCCGTCATCTTCATCACAAACCAGAGTTCATTCAAGAAATGAACTCCATCATCTTCATCTTCTTCATCAGCAGCAGCAATTCATCTTCAACATCTTCATCGTCTCCATCATCATCAGCAACAACAGACGAAAAAACATCAAAAATCTTCATCATGAACCAGAGTTCATTCCAGAAATGAACTCCGTCATCTTCATCTTCTTCATCAGCAGCAGCAACTCATCTTCATCATCTTCATCGTCTCAATCATAAGCAGCAACAACAGACGAAAAAACATCAAAATCTTCATCACAAACCAGAGTTCATTCCAGAAATGAACTCCATCATCTTCATCTTCTTTTGTAGATCCGAAACTTACCCAAGCATGTGAAGATGATAAAGGTTCATCATCATCATAAATAGCAGCAGAATCTTCAACCTCACCGTCTTCATCATCAAAACAGCAGAAAACATAAAAAAAAAACCCCGCAAAACTTCATCGTTTTCATCATCATCATCATCGTTCATCTTCTTCATCACTAGCAGAGAAAAAAATAGAGATAAGAGAGAATCGTTCATCATCATCTTCATCACTAGCAGGAAAAAAATTGGAAAAAGGAGAAAAACTAGATCTGAAAACAGGAAGAGAGAAAGTAAATCTGAAAATAAGATATTTTCTAGGTTTTTTTTCTATATATGTGGTCCCAAACCATATTTCTGTCATCACAATGACAATTACATCATCCATGACGTCATCGTAGGACCAAACCATAATTTATAGGACTAAACTATAAAATATATTTTTTAAAATGACCAAACAGACAGTTGACTAGGTCAACTGGACCAAACTCTCTCTAATATATTATTTCCAGGACCTAGTGGTATTTCCTACTTTTCATTACACCTTGGTAGAATAATTAAAACATTAAAAATGGGAACCAGTCTCCATATTTACCCCGAGTTTTACAGTAATTGCTTAGCTAAGAGCAACTATTTTTATCTTCTTTCTCCTTGTACGTTTTGTCCCACTGACTCTGCCTGTTCACTTATATCTTCTCATCTCAATTCTTCCAAATTTTTTTTTTAAAGAAGCATAAATAAAATTGGAGCATCAAACATATTTTCCCAAGTACGACTGTATAAGATCTTTGAAAATGGGAAGATTTTTATAATTAGGGTTTGGAAAATTGGATTTGGGTTATAATTTAAAAAAATAAAAATTTGATTCTGATTGGTGCATGATTGACAATTCTAATAAAAACAAGATCATGGAATCTGATGTCCATGATCATCATAAACAAGATCATGGATATTTTTTTTCCACTCTCACTCTTACTTCCTCCTTCGTTTTCTCCGCCCTTTCAAACTGCCGCCGCCGCCGCCACCACTACAGATCATGGAATCTGATGTCCATGATCATCATAAACAACAAGATATTAGTAAAATGATCTATCCTCTCAGGCATGAGTTGTATACATATACTCTCTACATTCAATTTTTCTTGATCTATTCTTCTTTGGTCATTGATTTTTGACACACCTTCTCTGTATCGTCTTCTATGTTTGATTTCTCTTTATAGTGTTCTCGTTTGTTTCCTTTTCTGGTAACTCACATTCTTTCGAAGTGACGCTGATGCAGATGTTCAAATCAGTGGTTTATTAACTCGTTTCTCCCGATTCAATTGATTTATTGACTCGTTTTAGTGGTTCAGCCGTAACTTTGCCCTCAGTTCTCTGTTAATGTAAGTTTGATTTCTTTGTTTTAGATCTATCTATCAATAATTACTACTCCATCGGTTTTTAAAAAATAGGCTTGTTTTCTTATTTGGGTATGTCAAAAAAATAGGCTTGTTTCCGTATGTGTAAGTCAAATGTTATGATTTTACTACTACACCCATAGAGGAACCACTCCTCTCCCTTTTCTCTCTTAATACAAAAAGGGGACCACTCCTCTCTCCTTTTTCTCTAATAACAAATGAGTGGGGACCAAATGATAGATTAGGAAAAAACATGAAAAAGTGGTTACAATGATTAGTTTTCTTAATTTTTATGAAAACCAAACAAGCCTATTTTTTAGAAACGGAGGGAGTAGTAGCTTAATTATTTGTTATTAACTGATTGATAATAATTAAGATTTTGTACAACTTCAGTTCTTACAGGGTTTGTACCTTCTATGGCGGCACCAATTGCAGGTTGTTTGATTTCTAATGATATCCGATGCGAATTCATATACATAAAGCCTTTTGAATTTGGTAGATGGTAGATGATTAGGTAAGGAGCACATTGACATGAGTTTTGAGTTGCTATCAAACAAAACGGTGATGCACATATTTTTTTCTCTGTAGAATTGAATGTTTGAAGCAAATTAACAATTGAACGATAAATCAGGTAGACTTTGCGACATTTGATTGCTATAATACATGTTAAAATCTAGAGAGCGAATGACATCAAACACACTCCCGAATGCATTTGAGGCTTAAACACACTTAATTAGTGTCAATCACACTGTCTGGACTTTTAATACACTGTATCAGCATTAAACACACTTCAACTGCCTTACCCATGCTTGTTTTGGTAGTCCTCTTGATAGAAGACTACTCTCTTCGATAGAAAACCAAAGACTACTGTCTAGATTCACCAAGTGTTTTCTCCAGGAGTCAAGCTGGGACTCTATAAACCAGAGTTCATTCCAGAAATGCAGCATTCTTTCTTGGTCACACTACTACGGGTTTTCATAATCTTCTTTTGGTCATATTCATAATTTTTAAGTATTAACCATCCCAAATGCTGATCCAATGCAGCATTCTTGATTAATACATTAAGAAATATGGTTTGGTGAGTTTGTGATGCTAACATTTGTTGATAAAAGGTCTAATCACTTTTCTGGTTTTACATTTAGTATTCCGTATCTTTTGTGCACTAACATCATTACTGTTTTCATATGTTCTGGGATATATAGAAGGTGATCAAGAGTAGCCAAGTAGAGAAAAGGGCACAAGTGAAAGATCCAATGCAATTTGTGAATGATCTCGTCAAAGTAGAGAAGCTTTAAATTCTCCATTTGTCGGAGAGACCGCAGCCAATATGGTTGATTATTTTGGCTATCGAGCTACTCCTCCAGCTGAGAATGGACATTCCCCCACCTAGAGCGGTGAAATAATCCTTAACAAGACGCTTTTAACTTTCCCGTTTAGCTGAATTCTAGCACTTCAAGGTGTTACGGTAAGAATACTAAATTCTTACTTCATGCATAATGATAATGTTCTGCTGTTTTAATGGTTATTATGCAATAATGATAATACTTTGTTAGATGGGTATAAACACTATTTTCTTTTTATGGTTTAGCAACAAAATCCGGATTCTCTTAGCCACATTAAGTTGCTACATTAAGTTGAAGTAGTGATGAGCTCTCCTGTGTAGCTACTGACTTGTCTCTCTATCTCATGATGAACAAGGCTAGACAGAAACATGGCAAGGTCTCTTTTGTAAGCATAAAAACAACTGCTTTTAATTCTCCCTCATGATGAACCTAGATTTTAGTTAGACCCTCATTCTATTTTTTCTTGCCAATTCTATCAGTTCATTGAGTATTGTCGTTAATCACTATTTATGCTGTGTATGATGTTGTCTGTTCAGTTCAGTTGTGAGTATAGCAATATTAGGAGTAATTTTCTTTTCAGATCTTGACCCAATAGTTGCTCGTGATATGTCTACTGATAATGCGGTCCTCTTGGTAGAGGAGTTGCCATAGAGAAAGAGGACCTACCATAACTAAAAGAAACAAAGGCTACTGCCACTGTCTTGACTCACCAAGTCTTTTCTCCAGCGAGTCAAGCAGGGTATCTATACTTTTCCGTTAACACTGTTACACTACTTCTACTGTTATACAGTCTTCTACTGGTCATTTGCATAATTTTTAAATATTAACCATCCCAAATGCTGAAAAACCGTAGAAACTTGTCCGTCTGAGAGAGTATTGTAAAGGCTTTCGTTATTGATTTGGCCTGGCTTGTCTATCCCTTGGATTTATTAGTCAGTCTTGTGTTAACTCTATGTATACTCATTTCCACAGAAGTTTTAGTTAAGACTCAAGTTTGACTTAATCAGTGCATTTTTTTTTTATACATAATTGGTTTCAATCCTCTAATCACAGTAAAAATTAAGTGCATATTTGCATTTTAATTCATTTCAATCCTCTAATCACAGTAAACTCAAAAGTAGACTTATATGGAATGTGTTGTCCGTATTTGATGAACTCATGAACTAAGGGAGGGATAATTAGGAAGAAAGGAACTGTAATGGTTAGACTTACCATGCTACTAGCTGAGGCAAGTCACTGAGGCTTTGTGTTTTCCTGTTATTAACTTCTTGTCATTTCTGATCTTCTGATATCGCTTGTGTTTCAGTTCCTATTACTACTATTAGACGTCAGTTCATACCCATTTTCCTTGTTTGATTCACAGTATGTTTTGGGGGACCTTCCAAAGAATTCGAGTGGCAAGGAGAAACCAAATTACATCCTAGTGCCAAGAGCGAGACAACCAGCATCTTTCAGACAAGTCAACTTCTGTAGCTGCTGCAACAGGAACATAACCAGTTGATAACGAAAGTGGTAGGTCTTCAAACATTTTTCTCTGTTGCCAGCAGAACTAAATCCTAACAATATTACTATGGGATAGTTATATATTTCTCATAACCGAACAATTTAATTAGTGGTTCTACTAAGTTCAACCTCTTGGGAGTCAATTACCCAATAATTTCATCTTAGTGGCAGTTTTTATGAATGCAATTGAGTATTTCTTGTTTCTTGTGCTTGTGATCTCTTCATATGGATGCTTCGTACCACCATTATTAAGGTTAACCTAAGTAATATCTAGGTGGAATGGTTGTTTACTGAAACAGTAACTCCTAAGATTAGAGATGTAGTGACTGTTTAATTGACAACATAAACTGCTCAACAATGGCTCTACAAATCCTATCTGAGTTGGAAAAATAGTTGTTGTTTTTTCCCCATAGAGTTACTGTAGTCAGGGAGGAGATGTTCTTACATGAGATCTTTCATTTTACTCTTTGATAAAAAATTTTTCTGTCGTTTCCTTGATAGTGCCTGCTAATTAATGTTGTCAGAGCTTGGTTATTGCTATATTTCTCGAGGTTAACTGCGTGCATGGTAAGCCTGTTGGCTTGTAAAAGATGGAAATTGTTCGCGTCTTTGTGCGCTTGCTTGTCGAACGTAGTATTGGTTTTTTGAAGCTTAGATTACTATAATATTATACTGTTTCCGATGCTTCTCCGGTCATGCCAGAGTTGATTGTTTCTTTCGTGTTTGTTCTTTTTACACTTATACTAGACTCTCACTTCTAAAATCTTTAGTCATTGAATGTCTTACAAATGCAACCAGGAGTAGTTTCCTAACTGAACGCATTTTGATGCAATTGACAGGTTTCTGGAAGTGGTTCTCAACCACTGGTTTAACTTCTCCACTGAAGACTTTGCCCGGCACATCCAATTTCAAACAGAACCAGCGACATGAGGCAAGTATGATAAATGATTAGAACCATACTGTCATCTTCCTCTCACTGTTTCTTCCGGACTGTGTGGAATGAATAACAATCACTCAACATGTACCTGTTCATGGAATTACCAATCCTGGGGATGATGCGGTGGACATTGGGTTCAGTAACAAGCTTAGCAAACCTCGAAGCCTGGAGTCAGCAGTTACAATTTTCGGGTGTTAATTCATCATCTGCCTAAGACCACCCACCAAATCATGGAGAAATGAAAGTGGACATGCCTAGTACTTGCCGAAGTGAAGTTAAAACTTTTGGAGGTGGTCGCAGTGGTTACTCTACCACATTTTTTAATCCGGGGAATAAGTTTTCTAAAGTAAGGGATGGGCTAGCCGGCTGTAAATAGCCAAACTAGTAAGTTCTTCTTTTCTCAGTGATGGCAATGGCGCCTCTGCTTCTCTTTTCTCAGTGATGGTGGCCACCTAGTTACTTAATCTCTATGTTCAAATGGAACACACGAATACAAAGCATCTTGATTTTTCCTTCCAGTTTTTTTTTAGTGGAGTAGTTTTTAATACAAAAATAGGATTTCCATGACGAGTTTTCCTCTCATAAACAAGGAAATATGATATATACGGCCATGAGGTTACATTCCAATAGTACGTTTGAGAGGAAAAGTATCAACTCTGATAACATAAATATTCTTCGTATTTAGTCGGATTCTAATCAATATCGTAGCCTTTTCCGGTGGTGATTGTGGAACTGGAGCGTATAGTACTCAAACTTGCTCCATATACCATTGAGCATCACAACTTCCTTTCATATATGCTTGTCACTCCCATTTTTGAGACCATGTCAGTTAATAATAGTCTTTATCTTTTTTTTTTTTTACTCAGCTGAGGAGGGATCTCCTCACACTTTTATTATCACACTATCTCACACGTTCGACATCATTTTTGCGAATAAAAACCAAACCGTAACAAATTTGAATCTAATATTTTGGGGATATATTACCATTACATAGCTATATGTTCCTACCGAAAGTGAGCGTATCCCGAAACGTATAACACCACCATCTACTACTTTGAAAATGAACCGTTAAAAATCAACGGATTTCTTGCCGTCGAAATTAAGACCGGTAGATTGTGAGGTTTTATATTTCGGAATGTGCTCATTTTTGGTAAGTATATATAACTTTGTAAGAGGAACATATCCTCAAAATATTAGCTTCAAATACGTTACGGTTTAGTTTTTATTCGCAAAAATGACGCCAAACGTGTGAGATATTGTGATAATAAAAGTGTGAAGGAATCCTTCCTCAAAGATATATATTGAAAAAGATTACAAAGAGTAAGCAGGGAAAGGGGGAAGCAACCCCAAAAGAGGAGGAAGAACAGGCTCAACCTCCTCAAACTTGACAGAACCTAAACATCTTTAAAAGAACCCAATTATAATCAGGAAATCAAAGTTACAAAAATAAAAGAATCCCAGTTAGCAATTACTTGATCAAGAGAGACCCTATCAAAGAATCCAAGTTTTTACACCAAAAGAAAGTTTGAGTTTTTATGACTTCTATAAGATTCGTAAAGCTCAACGTCCCATTGTTGAAAATGATGTCGTTTCGGCAATTCCAAATACACCAGCAAATAGCTGCCGGTAGCACATGCCAAAGACTTTTTCCTGAAGTAGACAGATTTTTCACTCTCCATCCTTTGATGAGTAAGTCAATGCAATTAGGCATTACCCAATTAAGTTTAGTGCTGGACATAAAATGTTGCCAAACCGAATAAGCAAAGGGGCAATGAAATAGCAGATGGGCAGTAGTCTCTCTATCACCACAACACAAAAGACAACCATTAACCAAGAGCTTACCTTTCTTGTAAAGGACATCCATTGTTGCTAGTTTTTTATGATAAACCTGCCATAAAAAGAAACCTACTTTATGCGGCCAAGCCCTTGACCAAATGCTTAAGTTTTCAGTCGTCATTAAATGTTCATTAGCATACCAGGAATAAGTGGACTTCACTGAAAAAATTCCCTTTTTGTCAAGAGACCATGCTAAAGAATCTTGGTCAGAACCTACCATTAAATTTTCTAACATCACTAGCAATGTAGAAACTTCATCCATTTGAACTTGTGTCAGTCTTCTATCCAGGCCAATGTTCCACGAACCTCCGTTTAATAATGCCTCAGCACATTTTTGCACTGTCCAGTTTTTAGTAGTAGTGATGGAGTAAATGTGAGGGAAGGCAGTATTTAATGGTTCTTCTCCGACCCAAGTGTCCTCCCAAAATCTGATCGTCTTGCCATCCCCAAGCTTGAGATTGGTGCATTGCTTGAAGGTTTTGAGATGAGAGTAAATATCTTTCCAAACTCCACAGATGTTCCCTGAATTTGGTTTCTTGGTCTCTCTATCCATCATTGTTGCTTCATAATTTGACACCATGGCAGTTCTCCATAACGCCATCTTCTCCTTGTTAAAACGCCACCACCACTTCGTTAGAAGCGCTCTATTCATACTTTTAACGGACTTGATGCCCAATCCCCCACATTTCAGAGGAACACGACATTTCTTCCACGACACATAATGATAACCTTTTTTAGTTTCGGAGGCGTCCCATAATAATAGTCTTATCTTCTGGTTACATTTTGGATCCCTCTTTCATTAACCTTATCCTACATTTGTGTCATTCCCTAGTAACATTTGCTAGTCATAACAAACAATTGCCTAGCTATTTCCATGTCAATCCTTAGGGTCTTGCGCCCAACAGTCCTCCATTAACCTTCTCAGTCCAGGTTCACAGTCGCCTGGTATTGGTGGCCTGAGCGTATTTCTCAGAACACCAGCTGTATCAAAAAAGAAAATATTACTCCAGAATTCTTTCTATTAAGCCAAGTATGTACTCAAACTAATAATGTACAAGAAAAGAACAGGCCGGACAGTATCAGGTAGGTTCCGAGGAATACCAGGACTGGAATTTCACCCGTCATAATTTCCCACAGTACAATTCCTAAAGAAAACATATCAACATGCCATCAATCGAAATTTGCCACCTAAAGAATTCGAATTGATCAAAACAAGGAAAGTTGATTAAAAAAATCCGGAATCACGTAAAGAGAGTCAATTAATAGACGGTATCATGTTTAATTCGACTTAAAAATGCTTCGGGAGGATGCACTTATAATCACGTTTGTACGGTGAAGCTGGGTTTTTGAGAGGAGATACCATAATGGTGATTCCGATTTCTGAGTCTCCACCACCACCGCGTTTTGTGGCGGAGCCAGCTTTTAAGTTGGAGGGGGGCTAAACAAATTTTATGATAAACAAGGTGGGCTAAACTCTAATAATTTTAAAATTGGGGGATTAAATTCTAAAACTAGGGGATTAAACGTAAACAACCTAAAAAAACTAAGGGCTAAATATGGATTTCAAAATTTTTGGGGGGCTAGAGCCAGGGTTAGTCAACCCTTGGCTCCGCCCCTGACCACGTTCCCATACAAAACCCATCTTTAATCCAAGACCCATTTGTATTTTCTTCTTCTTCTGGTTCACCCAAAAATTTCAAGCTAAGTTATGACAAACACTTTCATGAAGTTGAATGGCTGGATGATCACTTTTATAGAAACAGATGTGAAGCCCACTCGTATGGTTTACACACTGATAAACATATTCTTCTTAGAGCAAGTCTTATGGTGGAAGGATTCCATCTTCCATATTCCATGCCACCTCAGCATTTGGAAATGGAAGGTCAAATGTAGTGGTAGAATCATAGAGACGGTAATCAAAATAGCGTTTTACGCTAATAAGAATAGCTTCAGAAAAACGCTGATGAGAATAGCGCTTTACGCTATTAAGATTATCGTTTTTTTTTCCATCCATTAGATTCATTTTAATCAATGGTTAAAAAAAAGGCCGATAAGAAACGCTATTAAGATTAGCTTTGGGCGCTATTTTGATTTGCGCTTTTCGTCCTCTAGTGCGCTACTATGAATAGCGTTATATGCTAATTTGATTAGCGTTCTCGTGGATTCGACAGAGCATCCCATGAAATCATGGAACATGGCTTGGAAAAACTGTGGAAAACAACAACTTGGAAGCCACTAGACTTGACATTCCACCATAAGACTTGTTCATAGTACATAGTCGGCAGTGTGGTCCATCTCTCTATTAACCTTTTGCATCCTTTAGCATATAGTGCAATACGAATCCGAGGCCATGAGGTACTCCGCAATGAACCATGGCCGTTAACGTGGCTTTGATTAGCAAAGGAGGAAGTACTATGACTTTATTCTGATTACTTACGTCCACTGCACTAATGGGTATCTTTATTTGCAAGGCTCCACATGCCCCTTTGGAAAGATGAAGTTTAGTGGAAGTAAGAATTCGATTCTGTACGAACAACTGACAGATATTTTTAACATTGTTCTTGACTAGGCATGCAGCTGGAATCGAATATGAATGTGGCATATATGCATGTGATGTCCGTTGTCCTTGACAAGCAAAGGCCAAAGTTGTGAGCAAGGCCCAAATTTACCAAGTTATCTAAAATATGCTATTCTTACCCGAAAATGACCCGTAGGCAAAGGCAAAAGTATTGGCTCTTGACACAATATTTGCTCCTGATACGTCTGGCATGAATGACCACATAGAAAATAATAACTGCATTGTGACCCAAGGTTTACACCTTAGGCCCTTGTACTTAACGGTTCACATCAACAAACACCCACTGAAGAGAGCCTTTGTAGATGGAGGCGCGACTTTGAATATCGTTTCCATGCACACGCTAGACATCCTGGGAGTATAGCGGTCCGCAATCAGGATGCGAACCACGACAGTGAAGGGGTTCGGAGGTCACACCCAAACAGCCGTCGGAATCGTTAACCTGGTTGTGAAAATCGTCCCTATCCGAGCGCTTATGCCATTTTACGTACTAGAAGACGATACCACGTTCCATATTCTACTAGGAAGAGGATGGCTACTTAACCAAAAGGTAATGGCGTCGACGTACCATCAGTGTATCAAGACCAATATTGGAGGAAGGCAATACCGGATCCCTGCAACAAGCAACCCTTTTGACCCGGAGGCAGCATACATGGCAGACGCGGTCTTCTACTATGAACCAAAAGAAACAGATGAAGCACCCGTGGCTCGACTTACCCCACTTCCTAAGTTGGGAGACTAAGAAAAGCTGGAGCCGACCAAGTCCGTGTCTAGCCCATCCAGGATGGCATTCCCCGCTGAGAGGAAGAGAAAACAAGAAGAGCAGCCCAGATTCCAGCGCTTCTCTAGGATGGATGGAGGGAACGTGTACCGCTTGTAGCAATTAGCCGAGGGGGTACCCACGAGTGTGCAAAACTGAGCCAACACGATGACGAGCGAAGTGGAGACTCCCTCTGAAGATACCAAGGAAAGTCTAGCGGAACTACCTTACAACGCGATCGATGACGAAGAGATGTGAGACCGACTCATAGACGCGACCACCAGGGTTGAGGAAGAGTGATCACCTGGAGATCTCACTATGGATGGGATGGAGGAGGTCAACATAGGGACAGGGGAGGACAAGCGCCCCATCATGATAAGTAAGAGCTTGGATGAAGAAGAGAGAGAAGCGTTGATCGCGCTGCTCAAAGAATACAAGGCCTTCTTCGCCTTCGATTATGACGAAATGTCGGGGCTAGACAGTGATCTTGTGGCCCACAACCTTGGGGTGTCACCCGAGTTCAAGCCTGTAAAGCAAAGAAGCAGGGAATTCTCTAGGGTAACAGCTCTCGCGATAAAGGAGGAGGTGGAACGGTTGCTTAAGGCCAAGTTCATCAAGCCTATCTAGCACCCGACTTGGCTAGCTAACATCGTACCGGTGGTGAAAAAGAGCGGGAAGATCAGGTGTTGTGTGGATTGTAGAGACCTAAACCGAGCGTGCCCAAAGGACGACTTCCCGCTGCCCAATATTGATATGACGCTAGACGCGATGGGAGGTAAGAAATGGTTCCCCTTCATGGATGGATTCAGCGGGTACAATCAAATAAGGATGGCTCCTCCCAACGTAAAGAAGACCGCCTTTCAGACCCCATATGGAAATTTCTATTATGTAGTGATGCCTTTTGGCCTAAAAACGCCGGCGCCACGTATCAGCGCGCCATGACCTCCATTTTTCACGATTTACTACACTAGACGGTAGAAGTGTACGTTGACGACATTGTAGTCAAAACACAAGAAGCCGAAGATCACGCCTCTCACTTACGGACAACTTTTGAGAGATGCATGAAGTTCAAGCTCAAAATGAATCCCATCAAATGCGGTTTCGGGGTGACATCAGTAAAGTTCCTAGTATTTGTGGTGACTAATAAAGGGATCCAAGTAGACCCGAGCAAGGTCGAGGCGATCACAACCATGGAACCCCCAGCAAACGCAAAGGAACTGCAAGCTTTCATAGGGCGGATATCGTACATATGGCGATTCGTACCTGGTTTAGCGCAATTAATGACTGCGTTCCTTCCTTTACTAAAGAAAGACTAAATCTTCATGTGGCGAGAAGCGCAGCGCGTGGAATTCGAAAAACTTAAGCAATGCCTCATCAGCCCTAAAGTACTCAGGCCCCCGATAAGAGGGATTCCCCTCTATCTCTATACGGCATTTACCAACTCAGCGATAGGCGCGGTCCTCACACAAGACATGGGGGGAATGATTTATCACCTATCTATTACGTTAGCCGAGTCCTGCGAGATGCGGAGCTGAGGTATCCGCGCATAGAGAAGAGGTTGTCGTAGAGCATCAAATTCAATGAAACTCTTTGATGATTTATGTAATGGTCTTGATCTTGTAGAATTGCCTCTTTCCGGTGCCAAGTACAGTGGAGTAGACCGACTAACAAGAAGAGCAAGATTGACCGTTTTATTTTCTCATCGGATTGGGAAAATCATTTCACAAATTAATATTATACTCAAGGGCCTTGAAAGGCCTTTTTCGGATAATTTTCCTTTTTAGTTGTGCACTTTGGATTCGGATTGGGGTGCTTGCCCTTTTCGATTTCGATTAACTTATCTTGAAGGTACTAACATAATCCCTTTAATGAAAGATGCCCAGGATACGATGTGGTCGGGACACATACATTTTGTATGTGGTCATTCTTTATTTTTGGTTACATATCTAACTAAAATACCTGCTCCTCCAAATCCCCTCAACCGCTCCACTTTTTGAGAAAAAGTAGGAAGTTAAAAATATAAAAAAGATAAACAGTTATGTAATAAAATTGGTTTACAGATTTTCTCTTACTTTATATGACGTGTCAGCATTTAAAGAGGGGTCCCATAAATAAAGTATATGGCCCGACCACATCGTAGCTGCACCGAATGAAAGAATGGTGAGAGTCTTTTTCTTTTGTAGGTACGGCGGTTGAATGCTTCACAAAGAAGTTAAACGCTTTAAAGGAGAAATTGAAGGTGTGGAATAGAGATGTCTTTGGGAGCATTGATAGGGTTTTAGACAAGGCTTCTACCAAGTTGAAAGAATTGGACGATTTAGATGATGATAGGGGTCTTACCGAAGTTCAAGAAGACATGCTTGTAACGGCTAAAGTTGATTTTGAGGTGGCTCATCGTCGACAAAACATTTTGTTGAGGAAAAAGTCAAGAATTAGATATTTTAGAGATGGCGATAGCAACACCAAACATTTTAACCGAGTGGTGAAAGGTCATAGAGCTTTTAACAACATCAATAACCTTCGTATCAATGGACATTGGACCAGAAACAAGGATGAAATAAAGATGGGTATTGCACATCATTTTGAGTTAGCATTTAAAGAAATTTCAAACAACCGTCCAAGAATCAAAAATATGTGTCTAAAGTGTTTTGATGAGAATGCAAGTATTTGGTTGGAAAGACCTTTTAGTGAAGAGGAAGTTATGAATGCAATTAAAGATTTTGGATCGTGCTCCGGTTTCGAATGGATTTCCTATGAAGTTTTTTTTTTTTTTTTGGAGCTTCCTAAAAGAAGATTTGATGAAGGTTTTCAAAGAATTTCATGACCACAATGTTCTACATTCGTCATTGAAAAACATTTTCATTGCGCTTATCCCTAAGAAGGTGGGAGTAGAGGAAGCAAAAGATTTTCGGCCAATTAGCCTCTTTGGGAGTGTGTATAAAATCATCTCAAAGGTTTTGGCGGAGCGTTTAATAGTATACCTTCCTACTCTAATCTCAACATATCAATCTAGTTTTATTAAAGGTAGACAAATTCTTGATGGAGTATTGATAGAAAATGAGTGTGTGGATTCTAGACTTCGTCGTTGGTTTGCAAGCTTGAATTTGAAAAGGCATTTGATAATTTGAATTGGATTTTTTTTAAATGAAGTCTTATTCAAAATGGGGTTTGGTGGTGTTTGGAGGGCTTGGATTAGAAATTGTTTAACATTCTCAAAATTCTCGGTTCTTGTTAATGGATCATCTTTCAGTTACTTTGGTAGTGAAAAGGGACTTCGTCAAGGAGACCCACTCTCTCCTTTTCTTTTTACTATCATTGGTGAAGTCTTAAGTTGTATGTTGAGTAAAGCACAAGAACTTGATCAAATCTCGGGTTTTTCTGTCAAGGAGGGGGGAACAAAAATTAAACACTTGCAATTTGCCGATGATACTATCATATTTCTTGATGCTAAGAGAGAACAAGTTGATTAATCCCTTCGTTACCTACTTCTTTGTTTCGATCTAACATCGGATTTGAAGATAAATTTCTCTAAAAGTAGCTTATTTGGGGTTGCGGTTGAAGAAGAAGTTGAAAGTTATGCTAACATGTTAGGGTGCAAGTTTGCGAGTTTTTCTAATATATATATTGGCCTCCCTTTGGGAGACAAGGTGGGAGGCACTCAAAAATGGGAGAAAACGCTTGAAATATGTGGGAAAAGAGTTACTTCTTGGAACGGAAAAACAATAGCAAGAGGAGGTGAGCTAACTCTCATCAAAAGTGTTTTAGCTAGTCTACCCATTTATTATCTATCTATTTTTCTTGCTCCTTGCTCCATAACCAAGAAAATTGATAAAGTTGTGAAAAACTTCTTATGGGATGATGAAAATAGGAAAAGAATTCACAATATTGGTTGGAAATTGGTCTCAAAACCAAAAGAAAATGGTGGTCTTGGTATAAGAAGAACTAAACAAGTGAACTTGGCTTTGCTCAAAAAATGGTGGTGGCGCTTTGGAGTAGAGAAATATGCATTGTGGAGGAAGATCATAGTTGAAAAATTTGGCGAAACATTTACCGGTTGGAAAAATCTCCAACCCAAAGGACCAAGAGGTAGTAGCTTGTGTTTTAATATCTATAAATAACTTGAAGATTTCAACAAAGATATTAGATTCAAGATTGGAGCAGGCAAGGAAACTAGATTTTGGGAAGATTCTTGGCTAGGTGAATGAAGATTATGTGATATGTTTCCATTGGCATATGAAGATTCTAGGACCAAGGAGTTTGTGGTAGCTAGTATGTATGAAGTTGGGGAAGATTGTTTAAGGTGGAGGTTTATGTCTAGGCAAAGATACTCTCAAACTATTTCACGTGAAGTAACAACTATATCAAATCTTTTCTCTTCAATTTCAATTCAAGAAGTTGTTTTGGATAACCGAGTTTGGGTCCGAAATAGTGGTGGTCAATATACGGTTAAGGATGGTATTAGGAGCGATGAAGATCAAGGTGAGCCAAATTTTCCAATCGATGTTGTTTGGAGCCAAGAGTATCCTTACAAAATCAACTTATTTCTTTGGCTTCTTTCTCATGATAGGATAATGACGGCGGATAAGCTATTAAGAAGAGGTATGGATGTTTCTAGCTTATGTTGTTTTTGTGATGAAGATGATGAAACTAGTTCGCATTTATTCTATGAATGTTGGAGAACCCGGAGTATTTAGGATTACTTTGTTAAAGGATGTCGTTTTGATTGGACTTACAATTCAGATGTCACCACAAATGTGAAGTCTTGGAAGTCTAATTGGGGTGATGAAAGACTTAGTCGAATTTGGAATAACATTCCGGTTGCAATATGGTGGTGCATATGGAGAGAGTGAAATGCAAGAGTCTTTGAAAGCAAAAAGAAAAATTTGGTAAGGCTCATTAAAAACGTTAAACTACAAGCGTTCTTTTGGGCCGAGTCGAGCACGAGGATGTTAGGTCTAACGATGAATATGGTGATTGCATTATGGGACTCTTTATTCCGGCCTTTGTAAGCTTGTACTCTTTTGTTGTTTTGGGTTTGTTGAAGTGCCCTTCTCTTTTCTGTCCCCGTTTGTATTCATTGGGTTGAGGTACCCCTCTTAAATACCTCTCTTTTCAATGAATTTTCTATTTGACCGATCAAAAAAAAAAACACCCTTCCTCTTAACCCCATTCCAATGGTCAAGAGAAGAACTTACTATGATGAGGATGATGTCGGTGACTTTGCCATCAAAATGAGAAATGTTGAAAGAAAGGTTGTTTTTTTCAACAGTACGGTGGAAATCGATGGTCCCGAGGAATATATCATCTTCAAGGATGGTCTTCATGGCCTTATAGGGGGTGACATTATACCGCAAAACCCTGATGTGTTGGCTTGTCATAGGAAGCATAGGAGAATTGTGGCAGTCACATGCCTAAGGAGTTAATAATAATTAAAAAAAAAACATTTCTATGCTTTTTGAAGTAGTGAGAATTATGGTTTATAATAATTAAACAGTATTAGTATCATAAAAAGCATTGTAGTTAACTGTTTGGTTAAAGGATTTTCTGCTTTTTGATATGGCTATGGATAAGTGTGATCGATCTTGCTGGTTATGCAGTTTCATTCTGGAAACATTTGAGGCATCGATCCTCCAAATAAACCAACATAAAGCACTTTTCAATGGTATAAAGTTTTTATTTGAGAAATAAATCATTTCTAAATTTTATTAACTATTATCCATAATCATAAGGGCATAATTATTAAAAATTAAAAAAAAAATTCTTAGAAATACTCATCTTTTCTTCTTACCTTAAAAATTGTGCTAACTTAAACTAGGTCACTTATTATGGGACATTGGGAGTATATTGCATTTTACCTGTAGGTACAAAATAACTACCATCCCAAAGAAAGCAGGGCCAAGGAATACATCACATGAGATACAAAGAATCACTTAATATTGACTGCATATCAACTATACAGAGTCTTGATAAAGACAAAAATAAAAAATGAGAATTACAGCATCGATCTTTTTTTTATTTTTTTGGAAAAAGAGGTTTCCCTCATATCGTTATTACAGCATAGTTTCCTTGTTCTATATTAAGAGAGTTTCGGGTTTCAGTTACATATTCATTACATCCTTGGATGTTCAGGTAAATCAGAAGAGCATTCATACTAGAATCTTTCCAAGTATGTTGTATTGCATACTTGTTACAAAAAAGTGCTAGTTTAGCTTCCCATATTACATTAAATTTCTCAATTAAAGTGAAATCCAGAGCTATAAAGTTTATTTCAAATTTTGTCATGTTTCGGAAGTCTGCACTTATCATATATCGCTGCTCCCTTGTTGTTGCATATTTTCCTATCAGCAACAGTAGAGTAGGTTCAGAGTTACTTATAAACGAGATGGTGTGTCCACTCCATTCTGCTGCCCATCGAAATGCCGCTTCAGCCCCCTTCATCTCTAGTTGTTCCCATGTAGTGCAGTCTGCATTAAGTCCTCTGGATACTCTGATAGTACCTGTATATTCACATATTGTTAGCCCAATTCCTGCTTTTGCTGCTGAATCTTTCATGGACAGAACTATGTTCATTTTCAGAGTCAAATTTGTTGCTTGTTCCGTTGTTTGCTGTTTTGTTATTTTCAGATTTTCATCATCCATTCTGTTGTAGTACAAGGAGTGCATTATGTTGTAGCCTTTTTGTTTACAATCATGTAGTTATTGATGTATTTTTCTATGCTGTCTGCCATTTTTTTACTGTTTTGACTTTCCTTCCTAAATGTAACGTTGCACCTTGCTTTCCATATATACCAAATGATAACACTACAGAAAACTTGCCAGTTCACTCCATATATGTTTCTATCTTGGTGTTCAAAACAGTCATTCAGCCACTCATGGAAAGTAGTAGTTCCATTTGTAACAAGTTGTTTGTCCAAATTGAAGTGCATCCACACTTGTGTAGCAAAGTTACAATCCAGGAATATGTGGGTTAGAGACTCCTAGCCCTCATTACAAAGGTTGCAGGTTGTGTTAATGTGAGGTAAGATAGCTGCCATCCTCATGTTGGTAGGTAGAATGTCATGTGCAGCTTTCCACATGAAGTGCTTTACAGATGGGGTAATGTCCATTGCCCAAATCTTCTTCCAGTTTGTGTTAACATTTCCACTAGTGTTGATTGTCTTATACAAAGACTTTACAGTGAAATTTCCATTTTCATTTAGAGACCAGTGAGGAGTGTCTTCTTCATCATTACCTTTGATAGTTATTTTCCTTATTTTATTTATAGTCTGGTCATCAAAACAGCTTTTGAGTTTATCCCAGTCCCATGTATTTTGTGGAGTGATTAAGTGCGAAACCTTTGTTAGATTCTCGGTATGAATTTTATGTTTATTCAAAGGAGGGGATGTGTCTGGGATCATAAAAACATCCCAAATATCCACATTTTTTCCGTTTCCAAGTTCCCAGAAACAATATTTTTTTATTAGGTTTATACCAGTTAACAACCCTTTCCAAATCCAGCTATCTGTCCTCTTTGGAGCACTGTCTATGTGTAAGACATCACTATCAGGGTAGTATTTTGCCTTTAGAACAGTGGCACAAAAAGAATCAGGTTGCTCTTTTAATCTCCATCCCATCTTAGCTAGCATTGCCAAGTTAAAATTCTTCATATCTTTTATTCCTAATCCACCTTCTTCAAGGTCCTTGCAGATTGATTCCCAATTTTTGAGATTTACTCCCTTTTTTCCTTCCTTATTTAATCCTTTTTCATTTTCCCCCCACCAGTAATCCCTTTGTATTTTAGATATTTTGTTACAGATTTTTACCGGTATCTTGAAACAGTTCATTTGATACACATAAAGGGAAGTAGTTACATTTTTTATCATTACCGTTTTCCCCGTATTGTTATGCTGAGAACCTTTCCAGGTGAGCATTCTATTGGCCATTTTTTCCACTAAAGGTTCAAAACAATCAATTTTTGACCTGTTAGTGAACAATAGAGAACCTAAATATTTATCATTCATAGGGATAGCAGTAACTCCAAGAATTTGTTTCACTATTTGTCTAATATGTGTTTCAGTTTTAGGGCTGAAAAAGACCACAGATTTAGCCAGATTTATCAATTGCCCTGAGCAAGCACCAAACTCTCTGAACAGTTTAACCAAATTGTGACAAGATTTTTCATTTATTTTACAAAACATCAGACAATCATCTGCGAAAAGTAAGTGACTGATTGTAGGTGCTTTGTGCACAATTTTTATGCCTTTTATCATTCATGAGTTTTCAGCTTCCGAAATTTTCCTAGACAGAGCCTCCATACAAAACAGAAAAAGGTAAGGGGAAATTGGGTCTCCCTGTCGCAAACCTCTTGTTGGTTTGAAGAATTTTGTGGGGGACCCATTTATCAGAACAACAAGAGTGGTAGTCGAGATACATTGGTACACTAAACTACACCATTTTTCGTTGAAACTGAGTTTTATCATTATCTGAATCAGGAAGTCCCATTCGAGTCTATCGAATACTTTGGACATATCGATTTTTAGTCCCATGAAACCCTTTTTAGATTTTGAGTTTTTCATCTTATGGATGCTTTCATGAGCAATAGTGATGTTTTCAGAAATTTTCCTTCCAGGGATGAAGGCAGATTGATAAGGAGAAATTATCTTTCCCAATAAACCTTTTAATCTACCTGCCATTAGTTTAGATATTACTTTGTATGTAGTATTTGCTAGAGCTATTGGCCTAAATTCTGCCGGAGTAGTCAGGTTCAGGGTTTTGGGGATAAGAGAAATGAATGAAGCATTCATTTCTTTTGAAAGATTCCCAGCTTTGAAAAAAGTTTGGACCATGTTAATTAAGTCAGGTCCAACAGTTTCCCAATTTTGTTGAAAAAAATTGGGCGGGAAACCATCAAGGCCTGGACTTTTATCCGGCTCCATGGAAAAGAGAGTTTTCCTGATCTCTATTTTAGTAGGTATACTACACAACATCTCATTATCCATCTGATTTATACAAGTTGGTATTAGGTTTATCATGTCATGATCAATGTTAGGATTCACAGTTGTTGCGATGTTGTGAAAGTGGTCTGTTATGCAGTTAGAGATCTCTTTTCTAGTGTCCACCATTCATTCTTATCATTTTGAAGTGTTTCTATCCTGTATCTACGAAAATGTTTTTTCGCTTTATTGTAAAAATACTTTGTGTTTCTGTCACCTAGGGCAATGTTTTGATCTCTTCTTTTATCCTTCAAGAACTTTTCCTTTATAGCATACCAAGTTGCAAGTTCTTTCCTAAATTCTAATATTTCAGTATTCTTATTTGGGTAATTTATCTTTTTGTTTGTTTGTTTAACCCTTTTCTTTATTTTTTCTATATTGTTTTGAATGTCCCCAAAACTGTTTCTATTCCATAGTCTTAAGATATGTTTTACTGTGGATAATTTCTTATTCACAGTGAAGCTTGGAGAGCCTTGAACATGAGTAGTTCAACTTTCCTGAATAATTGGTTTGCACGCTTTATGTTTCATCCATTCTCCAAAGTATTTAAAGGGCTTAACACCATCATTCCAATGGTTGTAGGTATTAAGCCTAATGGGGACATTGTCAGAAGCTAGAGGGCCTAGATGATTTAAGTTGGAGTTGGGAAATTTTTTGTTCCATTTTGAGTTTACTAGAGCTCTGTCAAGCCATTATCTATATTTTCTGTGTCGACTCTATGATTGTTCCAAGTAAAGGTATAACCTGTGAAACCTAAATCCATAAGATCACATTTGTTTATAAGATTTTTGAACTTTTTAGCCTCATTTTTCTTAAAAGGGAATCTACTTTTCTTTTCCTCTTCATGTAAAACAACATTTAAGTCCCCTATGATTACCCATGGTTTATCCATCGTTTGAGCCATATCTCTTATGATTTTCCAGGATTTCAGTTTTAAGTTTCTATAAGGGCTACCATGAAAACAAGTAAGGATCCAACTACTGTCATTTAAATGGTTTGTAACTGTTGCGTTTATATGATTATGGGCAAAATCATTTATCTGAATGTTTACATTATTCTTCCATATTAGGCAAAGACCACCAGCACTACCTCTTGGTGGAAGTAGGTGATAATTATAGACATTTACTTGATTAATAATAATATGCATTTCATGGTTTTGTTGCCTAGTTTCAGATAAGAAAAGAATGTCTGGGTTCTCTTTGTTTAAAGTGTCCAATAAACTATTCCTAGTATCTAGTTTTCCAAATCCCTGACAGTTCCAGGCTATCATGCTTATAAATTTCCAAAAGTATGAAATCACAGGATAACAAAATTTAAATAGCACAAAACTCATGTAAATTCCACAATGTAATCCTAGAGTGTTTTCATGCTTTCTGTTGTGTTGGAGACTAGTCATGAAGAGGTAACAGAAGAAATGGGATTCAATTTTGAGATTAATTTTTGAGGTTGAAATTGAAATTTTACTTACCTCTTCAGAAGCTGTGAGAGAAGATGTTATGGATCGGAATATGATTTTTTCCACAGAAGTATATTCAATTTCGCTGCTCGGTCCCTCCTTGCTTTTGATTTTCTTGATATTCTGGTGTTGGATCCCTTCTTTTATTTTTCTCTGTGCAGAATCCATGTTCCCATCTTTGGTCTGGTGTTCACTTGATTCCAAGCTTTGATTTACCTTTTCTCTGATCATGTCCCTTTTTCCAGTAACCTGGTTTTGAATTACCAATTTCTAGGGTTTTTGATTGAGAAATGATAGAATGATGGCTTTGGTTTGGGAAAAAAAACCAAGAGATTGTGGTTTTGAGTTGATGTTGATCTGAAGAAAACCTTGTTGAGAGAGAATCTTTATCCTTTGCTTGTGTCTTTCCTTAATTCGAGCAATCGATTTTTATTGGAAGTAATTTTAGAATTCCTCCGATGATAGTCTTCACCTGGATTCACATGGGGTTCAATTATATGTTTTTTCTCGGACAGCTGCAGAAGTTTCAGGTGTTTCACATCTAGAACCTTGTAGAGACACATATTTAAGTTGTTGCTTAGTTGGACAAATTTTGACATGTGGCGTCTAGTCATCTTTAAAGAGTCCCAGCTAGGATTGAGATGTTTATGGCTCTTAGGACCCTAGTTAGCAATTCGCCGAATCATTCGCGAATTATTACGTAACATTGACGACTTTGACGACCCCGAACTTGCAACGGTACGTTCGCATGACAGACAAGAAACCAACTGGGCTACACCGTTTTTGCTAATAATATCCTATATATTATAGATATATATCATTTTGACCTCAAAATCATGTATAAAAAGGCCATTTGCTACATTTAATACGTGGCGAATTTCCAGTACCGAACTAAGATCATAAAAACGAATTATACACGTACGTATGCCGTTCCGAACTATCTCCGATTCAAAATTGGTTGACCGAATAGTGGACCGAATTTACATTCCGTCAAAACGAATAATACACGTACGTATCCCGTTCCCCGAATTGCTAACTAGGCTCACGATTAAGAAAAACCATGGAGGAAAATAAACTCAAAATCTGGATCCCAATGTTGGAAATCGATCCTTGCGACTACAAACCCGAGAATAAATTCCCTTATGAAAGACAACTCTATTAACCCCGGATTTAATGGAGATTGAGATGTTATTGCTGCAGATCTTAAAAAAACAAACAAACTTTAAATTGAATCGGTTCTTGAAGAAAATTCTTGTTAACATCAACAGTGGCTAAAGTGTAGTTAAAGCTTAGAAGCTGGTGTTGATGTTGTTGTATAATGTTAAGATCAGCTGATATTTGTGTAGGCTTCTTGTAACAAGATAATTTGTGGCTTATGTATCATTAGTCTGATGACAGTGGCAACAAAAGTGTCTTGGTGGTTTAGGAACTTTGTGTCTTGGAGTCTTAGGGCAACAAGGATAGTGACAGAGAATCAAAAAGAGAGCATGGGTGTCTTGGAGTCGTAGAAATCAAGGGTGACTTAGTAACAGGAGAAGAACAAATTGGGTGTCTCTGAAAAAAGGAGCTTAGAAATAGAGCATGGGTATTGATTTCTAGATCAAAATTAAATTTTATTTAAACATCCGGTGAGTTTCCATTAACTCCGCTCACTTTTCCGACGACATTTTCTTCTAACGGGCAAATAACGGTCAAAAAAAAGTCTTTTCAAAGTAGTATTGTAAGTAGTTTAGATGACAGAGAAGTGGTTTTACCCCTATTTAAAGTTTAATTACAGCATCGATCAAACAATCGAAAGTGACTCGATATAATGATAAAGATGACTCATTTCTTTAAGATCATAAGATATAACCTCCTTCCCAGCTACGACCACCACCAGCTTTGACAATGATTTTGGTTTTTCATCTTCCTCGAGGAACACTATAGTTCTCCAGAAAATTTTAAGATCGAGAAATGGACCATCTCTCCCTGAATACATAGTGAGAAGACTTTGCAGGTCAAGCTTGTGTACAAGTTTCCACCCAGAATAATCAATCTCCATCTTCAAAATGTCGTAATGGGTATACCATGATTTGAGATGCTCTATAAGATACAAATGACCACCACATTCCCCGAAATACATAACTTTCGACGTCTGCTCATCATAATTAGGCGAAGCTGGCAACGGCTTAACTAGTTCTTGACTGATATCAAAATACATTGAGGACTCATAATTTACAAATTCTCCAGTAGCAACCCAGTGCAAACAACCATTCCAATAGACACCAGACCTTAAGAAACTCATAGCATGCCCATTAATGGTAGAGTTGAGCTTCCTCCAGGAGTTTGTTTTAGACGAGTATATTTCAAGATAATACTTATTTTCAATGTCTTCATCCCAATCCCCGTCATTAGAAAGCATTGGTTCCTATCTCCAGATAGAGATAACTTGATAGTCGATGGACTTAATCGGATCAAAAGCTAAACTGATACTTCGAACCATGATGCAATAACCTTCTCGTTCATCTCTGAGAGGTGACGGTGGAAGACATCTGCATTGTCTCGTGGTTGGATTGTAAATGTATGTTTTATATGTACACACATCTAGAGGTACTCCGTTTTATCAAATACAGTCCGTCTATTGCAACATAAAAGACCATTACAAGATTGACTAACTTGGACGCCAAACTCCTCCACCGACTCATACATACCTGGTTCTGGATCATTAATAGGATCAAATATCCGAGGGATTTTAATATCGCCGCCATCAGTAAAAGCCACCACCTTCTCCTTCTTTCCTTCATATTTACTACTACCATCAAGAAGGAGAAAATGGTAGAAAGATTCGTAAGTATACTTTATAGGAGTAGTAGCGTTTCTTTCAAGGAAAAATCCAGTGGCTTTTTTAGGATTGAGTCGTCGAAAGTGAGTAACACCAAAATTTGGGTCAGAGATGATAGAAAACCATCTTTTAGATACTGACTTGAAGTGATTTCACTGGTAGGCATGTCAAAATAAGTGTTAACAAATCAATGTCACTAATTACTTTATCTATAACATAAGAAGATGATTCAGCAGTTGATGATGATGGAGACTTAGAAACCTTAGAAATCCTCATCCTCGGATTTCAAAGCTGCTGCAGGTACGCTTTGAACGTTGTTCTAGCAATATATGCTGTGCTTAGGCCTATATTTATAGGCTTCATCGTGCATGACCAGGCCTATATTTAAGGGGTAGAAATATTCCGAGCAAAATAAAATTCCTACTCTAGTTAGTAATTAGGCAACCTATCAAACACAGTTAGAGTTTCCTAGTGGATGGCAGATATATCCCTAATTTATTTTTATTTTTACTTTTATTTATTTTTTTGGGACGGGCAAGTACCCAGGCCTCTTAGTTTAAAGAGGCCCGATATGGTTATGGATAAAAGTGTGATCGATTTGTTGGTGATGCAGTTTCACTAATGAAAACATTTGAGGAACCGAGCCTTCCAAATAAACCAACATAAAATATTTTTCGATGGTATAAAGTTTTAGTCTAAGAGATAAATTATTTTTAAATTTTATTAATTGTTATCTATAAGGGCATAATTATTAAAAAAAATACTTGTTACACCTATTGCGGGACGAAGGGAGTATATTCCCTCCTATCTTCTTTTTTTGCTAAATCCAAAAAAATTATTAAAACAAAAAACGTAATTACAAGAATTACAAGAGGGGCCCTTGCCACCCCCATAAACCAAAGGGGTAAAAGAAAAAACACCAATAGCATAAAGAAAAACATCACTTAAAAGAAAGAAAAAAGAATAAACTATCTACGTTTAGTTCCAAGTCCTCTCAATCTTCTTCTATGATTACTAATTTTATACGGTTTAGTCCTGGGAAAAATGGTATTTATAATGACCGAATCATCGTAGCCGTCATAAAATTCCCCCTCATCATCTTCATCAGAAGCATAATTACCAGATACAAGCTTTATTGGAGTTTGAGTTCGGCTTAAGGTGACCTATCCTATTGAGCTTTGAGGCCCAAACTGCTAACATCCGGAAAAGCATCCAAAAATTTCCCCTCCAAATCAGTCTTATCGTCCAACATCGCTTTGGCTAGTAGAGCAACATCCCGCTCAAGTCTCACAATCTTGCACGGAAGGCAACTTTATTATATTGCACGCTTGATTTAATACCTAATTCAGTCCTATCCAAGCTATTATTACCTTCCAAATTTCGGTTAAAATCAGTCTTATCGGGCTGCATATTAACTATCGTTTAATTGATTTGTGCGTTGGGAACGCTGATTGTAACCATCTGATTTATTTATGGCGTGATATTTAGTTTAACACTCTCTCCTTATGTATATGATGGTAAGAAAATTATCAAAGAATAATAACTTAAAAGACATGGAATTTCAAGCACAATCAGCTCCAGTAAGAGTTTTGAGAATGACAAAAAAAAAGAAAAAAAAGAGAGAAATTACAGCAGCGTTTTCTATAACCTCCTTCCCAGCTACGAACCATCACCAGCTTTGACAATAAGAGGAGTAGCAGCGTTTCTTTCAAGGAACGATCCAGAATTGAGTCGTCGTACGTGAGTAACAACAAAATCTGGGTCAGCGATGATAGAATACCATCTTTTAGATACTGCCTTGACTACAAGGAGTGATCTCACAGGTAGACATGTCAAAATTAGTGTTAACAGAACAGTGTCTTTCTCTACAAGAGAAGAAGATGATTCAGTTGATGATGATGAAGACTCAGAAACCGTAGAAATCCCCATCCTCAGATTTCAAAGCTGCAGGTATGCTTTCAAGGTTGTTCTAGCAATATTTGTCGTGCTTAGGCCTATATTTATAGGCTTCAACGAGCATGACCACTTTATGGTAGAACTATTCCAAGCAAAACAAAAATCCTACCCTAACTAAGCTACCTATTAGGCTGTGTTCGATACTAGTAGGGAAATTAAACTATTTCATGGAATGTGTATCACGTGGAAACAGTTTCCATGTGGATTCCAAGGAATTAGATTTGTTATCAAAGACAGTCTTAAAGAATGATGTTTTGGGGACTACTCAAAATAGGTGGGGGACTACTCTTTCATTTTTGGTAGGATATTTGAAGTAATTTTGGGTCACCCCTTATCTATTTTTTTTTAATACCAAATTTACCCTTGGTAATTAAATTAGTTAGTTTATTGATTAGTTAGTGTTAGTGTAATGATTAATTACTGATTAGTTAGTGATTAATGAGTTATTAATAGGATAGTTTTGTTAGAATCACAATTATTGAGAGAGAAGAAGAAGAAGAAGAAGAAGAAGAAGAAGAAAAAAAGATGAAGAAAAAGAGGGAAGAACCCAAAAAATCTTATTTTGTATTTAGTAAATATGATATGAGTGATTCATGTGATGATACCTCCTCCTCAGAATCATAACCTCCTTCATCTCCTAATATATTTGTCAATATTTATAATGATCCGGATATGAGTTATTTGTTAGATGATGAAAGCTACTTACCCCAAACTCAACCTAACGACCCAAATGATGAATTTTATCAGCCACAACCAGAAGATGAAGTTATGGGTACTCAGGTATGTCTCAAATTTAGTTAATGTAGCTTGAATTGTGCAAAAAATTGGCCAAACCGAAAATTTCAGGAAGAAATTTCGGCTAGGTGAAAGTAGTTCGGTTAGCAATTCTGCAAAATAGGTAGCCGAACTCTCCTGTATGTGCAGTTCGGTTACTCATTTCAGCATACGCAGGTAACCGAACTCTGTTTTAATGGAGGTTTTTGAGAGTTCGGTTATCTTTTTCCAGAAAACGTTGCCGAACTAATTTTATAGAGTATACAGTTAATAGTTCGGTTTAGTCCCTTTGTTACCGAAGTTTATGTTCGTCAAGCTCACAAATCACGTTCATTGAATAGATAAACGAACTTTGCAGTTTGGTTTAGTCGAGTGTAGTAATTATGTTGCCGAACTATACCATAGAAAATTCCAAAGAACAAGTTCGGCAAGATCGCAATTTTTTTTTTCATAACCGAACTTTTTGTTCGGAAGGATCGTATATTATTTTTACATTGCCGAAAATTTAAGTATTTCTTATTTTTAGTTGGTATTGACGTTGTGCTATTACTCGTAGGTTGCATCTGATCCAATAGAACCAATGGAAAATCAACCTACCCCTGTTGATATTTTGTACGATGAGACGTCCCATCACTACATGAATGACTTGGTATTCAAAAGTCCTTTAGAGGCAAAGAGTTGGGCTAGACAACATTTACCTTCAAGAGCTTCATAATGCATCGAGGGGTTGTAGCCTTCTCGAAGACATTTACCTTCCACTGGTAAGCCGGTGATTCTCGAGCAATCATCGGGAGTAATTCCCATCTCGCCAAATGGAAGATGAATTGTATATGTCTCGGGATAATGCCTCTCGAGAAATGCGGATACGGCAACAACGTCAAAATCCACATGTGCGTACTAATAGCTCTCCATAACACACATTCTTTAACCTTCGCTTGAAACTCGTCACACTCCAAAGAAAGATCCCATTTGGACGCCTTTTGACGACGAATAAGACGAACTGCATCATTATGATCCTACGAAAATAACATAACACTATTAATACTTGACGAAACATGTCCCAAAAAAAAAAATTTTGTTAGTTCAGAATGAACTTAAAGAATACCTTTGTCGCATAGATCTTCGCAGCCCATGAGTGTTTGTAGCCAAACAATGTGGCCCCTCCATCATTTGGAGTACCATAAGTTGGGTTCACTGGTGGCAAACACAAATTATCAGGGGGAATGTGTGAGTATCTATTACAAGGTGGCTTCAGCTTCTTTTTCTCTTTAACAGGAACAATTTCTTACTCTTCTTCCTCTTCCTCCTCTTCTTCCTCTTCCTCCTCTTCATCCTCTCCCTCCTTTTCTTCCTCTTCATCCTCTCCCTCGTCTTCCTCTTCATCCTCTCCCTCGTCTTCCTCCTCTTCTTCCTCATCCTTCTCTTCCTCTTGTCCTTCTCCTTCTTTGCCCTGTCCTTGTTCTTCTTCCTCTACATTTTAAACGTGTTCTCTTTGTTGTTCAACCTCTTCATTTCATTAGTCTTCATTTCCTTGCTCTTCTTCATCATCATTCTCTTCTTCAATAACATTATCAATTGTATTCTCCATCACCTCTTGATTGACTTCCTGTAACGACATCGTCTAGAGCATGCTGAACCGAGGATGTCACGTGCCCGGAGGGCTCGGCCTTCTGAGTAGCTTGATATGCTTCATGGCGCTCCGCAAACTGAGCACGCATAAAATCCCTGCTCGCTAGTCTGTGCTCGTGAAGCGCTTCAACCTCAGCTTTCACCAGCGATAGACGCGCCAACTCCAGTTCCTTGAACATTGAAACCAGCGCAGGGCCGGGCGCTAAGGTTAAAACGTATCTGTGAAGGGAATGAGCCATCCAAGCGAGGTATACGACAGGAAAAAGGCAAAAATGGAAACAAGGAGCTCGAAACCGATGAGCAGATTGGAAGCACGATACTCTTATATAAGGAAAGTATCGTCATAAATGGTATAGTAACCGCCCCGCTTCCGGTGACGCATGGCGAACAGGAATATAAAGTGATTTGACTACCGGGTCATTTGACAATTGACCCAATAGTCAGGGGACTAATGTTGATACATGAAAAATAATACCCCTTAGCGGGCCTGGGGTGCCCCTAAGAGGGTGGTAAACCTAGCATGAGATGTCGGGACTTGGGGATTAGGCCCAAGTCCAATAAGAAAATACCCATGAGGCAAGAGGGACAAAGGAGGAATTAAGGGATAAGAAAGAGATTATATTAAGGAATGACATTAGAAGTAATTAAGGAGGTTTAGGACATGTGTCATGGTGTCATAAAATGAGGGACATTTGGAAAAGTTTATATAAGGAAGGACAAGGTACAATGGAAAGACAACTCTCTCTCTTACTTTTCCTAGAAAGCTGAGGTCACTTGGTGTAGCTAGGACGGGTAGAATCAAAACCGAAATCACGTATTAACAGAGATATTATTTTGTCGAGCTCGAGTGAACGAAAGACTGAACACAATAAAGTTGAGATATTATTTTGTCGAACAGCTTCACATGCTGTACATAATGATAATGATACCCCAATAAGGAAATAGTCAATAGAAGTCTACCTAAAAAACCCGAGAAATAAATTAAAACCAACTAGAAATGGGTTTTCATTAATTCTTCAACCAGAGTGGTTTATATATGATCGACAAAAAGTAGTTGGATTTGGATCGACGGGTCCGTCCAATATCAGCAGCCTTTGGTGATGACTTCTTTGGTGCATTGACGCAAGTGGTACAAGATTTGTGCGGATTAGGACATTTTAATGCAATACCACATGTTGCAAGATTAACAAGAGGTGATGGTTAGTTTGTGTGGATTATTAGCAAATACTTAAGTTGAGTTCATGTTTCTGCTGTTAAAAGATTTTATTGTCCGAATATATATTTGTTCGGGAAAAGTTGATTCTTTATCAAGAAATTAGTAGTGAATCTGAAAGACGAGTTGATCTTAGTTCCATGAAGCTCAAACTTTAGAAGAAATGGAAAGAGATTTATTTAATGATAGTTTAGTTTAGATTCTCCACTAAGTAAGGTTGAATGGGAGGGATGCACATCCGTAATTTAGTTGCGGACCTTGTGGTGCATAAAGAAAACATGGTGGCCATCTTAGCACCCTTGGATTGAACTCAATTCTTTCGGAAATCTGATAGAGAAAACAACGAAACGTTATCGCTGTCTTTCAAACAGTATTTCTTTCCTACAGAATTAAGGGATTCCAAGAAATAATTGTTGTAACTGTTAGTTATCATGATCCGTTTATTTCTAAATAATTGTACCTCTTTTATATTAGGAAACTAGAAACTAGTTTTCTTATCAAGGAAGCGATTAGACTTGAATAACTCGTTTTGATAAGCCTAAACTAAAATTATAATTTACTTGGTTTTTCTTATTGGAACTCAATTGGACTAAAGCCCTTCTTTTTCCTTGAGCAAAAACAAAAAGCAAACTTGATTCAGTTTTTCTTAGCCACAATCGTACCGTAATTTCATTGCATTTAAATCAGCTTCTAGGTGTGATCAAATGTATGATATTTGATCGCACCTAAGAACACTCTTGTTTCTGATAACGCCTAGAAGAGAATCCTAAAAGAATAACTAGATCGCAGGGATTTTATTTTGTTGTGTCTGCTATCCTCTATTTATATGTCTGTGTCAACAGAAGGATATGCCTATTGATGTGGTTACCTTTCAGAAGTGAACTAATCCACTGGATTTGATCATGTGAAGCAACACATTGCTGCAGGAATAGGCATGCCTTTTGAATTATGAATTTAAACTTGCTTAGTCCCAGCAAACAAACTGATTTCGAAAATATTTCTAACAACAATCCTCCACTGTTTTCTGTAGTTGCAGGAAATCCCACAACTAACACCCCTTAACAATTTCTATAGATCTAAACATATTGAGCATAAAAATGAAGATGAAATACTAAAAATGTAAAATGGACACAAGGATTTTTTACATGGTTCGATCAATGTGATCTCAATCCATGATTCTTCACTACGAGTGTTGGAATTACATGAGTATTACATTTAGAATCTCCATTAATGGGTTTCTAGTAGAGCTCTAGATCTAATTTTGGGTGATGGAGGAAGAAGATGAATACAAAAGATAAGATTGACCTCCTTTTCTCTCTCCTGCCTTTCTCTTTATATATATGTTTACATAATGGATGACAGCTAATATGTAGTGGAGTACGGCTAATAAACCCCTTTATTTCGGATATTGAAGCGCGGCTCTATTGATATTGGAGCACGGCTCTATTGATAAATGACGCGCACCAAGGAAATGTATAAATCACGCGCATTGCTTGAAATGTAAAAATGACGCGCAACCTTGATATTGCCCCGCTCTCTTAATGTTGACGCGCACTCCTATTGGTCGAGCGATATTTTGCCCCTACAATTTTCAAAAATAGGTTTAGTTTTTTATGCCCTTTGACAAGCTGCCTAGTGCAGAGTATTGCGTATATGATGGTAAGAAAATTGTCAAAGAATACTAACTTAAAGACATGGAATTTCATGTTGCACGAGCAACGACCATGAACAGCACTAACTGTAAACACATTTCAAGCACAAACAGCTCCAATAACAGTCTTGAGAAAGACAAAAAATAAAATAAAATTACAGCATCAAACACTCGCAAATGACTAGGATTAACGGGAAAAAATAAAAAATAAACCCGGAAAAGTATGGATTTTGGTAACCTCATTTCTTTAAGACGACCCCATGCTCCTTCCTACCATCACCAGCTTTGGATTTTTAGGAATGTGTCGTCGATAGTGAGCAACAAAATCTGGGTCCGCGATGATAGAATACCATCTTTTAGATACCGACTTCAATACAAGGAGTGATCTCCCAGGTAGGCATTAGGCATGTCAAAATAAGTGTTAACAGAACAATGTCTTTTTCTATAACAGAAGAAGATGATTCTTTTGATGACGATGAAGACTCAGAAACGGTAGAAATCGTCATCCTCAGATTTCAAAGCTGCGGGTATGCTTTCAAGGTTGTTCTAGCAATATTTGCTGCTGTGGTTAGGCATATATTTATAGGCATGAGCACTATTCTTGGTAAGAGGTAGAAATATTCACAACAAAATAAAGTTCCTACTCTAATTAGGCAACCTATGAAACACAGTCTAACAGTTTCCTAGTGTATGGTACCTAGCTATGACGTGCCTGCAAGTGGCGCACAATGATTGCGCGTTACAGTGTTGCAGGCCAAGTCAGTACTCCGCCGTAACGGCGCATTGCAAAGCCATAATAGCGCATTGCATAGCCATAATAGCGGTACACGGTATAGACTGTCAAGCACTAAGATAGTGGAACCCTGCAGGGCCAATGAAGCGCAAAGGTAGTGCTACACTGTAAAGACATCTGGCTAAGGAATGCAGCTTATTGGCCGACACAATGAGGCTTCATTGAGGGAAAGACAAGACGAAACCAAAGTGACAGATGCAACATGCGATGTTGGTATTAAGGCATATCCATGGAATTGAGTTGGCCCAAACTCAAGGACGATACAAGAAGGTAGAATAGACCAAGAGTTGGTCTATGCATTAGTTCAAGGCAGGGCCAAAGCTTGAACAGTGCAAACAACTTAGTAATACAAGAGTGACATTACTATTGTCAAGCGAATTAGTTAAGTGTAGCATATATGATGCATGATTAACTAGAGTTAGCTTAAGGAGCTGGCCTCGACAATTGAAGCACAAGGATTGTCCGTGCATAAGCTTAGAGTGATAAACATGCAGGGCCAAGAGGGCTAAGCGTTGGAGCGAAGCAGAATTCAGTAAAGCACCACAGTGGTGCAATACGTCCCAAGTGACGGTTACGAGTTGGTTACGAGCTTCACAAGCATGTCAATGACACGTGATGAAGTAGAACGGTTATAAAGGAGTTTACAAGTATGGGAGACGGTTCCTAACTGACCAGCATTTTATGATTATTTTGTTTTATCTAGTAATAATAAATTACTTTCTAAGTCCTTCGGTTTTAGTTAATATTTATTAAGGATAAAGTAAAGATCAATAATTCGTATTGAAAAAAAATGAAAAAACCAAAAGTAAAGTAAAATAAAGAAAATAGCAAGTATGTCATTTTTATCTTCAATAATTTAGTAAGTAATTTATATTAAGTTCATCTCGAATGCCTATTAATTACTTAGTTTACTGTCAGTATTGAATATTGAGTGTTTGACATTGAGAGAAAAACCATTTTCCAAGTTGTAGGTTATGAGAGCTGATGTCAGTTGATCACCATTTGTTGATTATTTTGTTTTATCTGGGAATAATAAGTTTTGCAGTTATGTGATGTTGTTGTAATGTTATTAATTTGTAAGCCCTTCGGCTTAGAGATTAATACTCATCAATATTTTGGTATTAGTTTTAGCTTTGGATAGAGTAACATGGTTAGGATTATTTGAACCATTTCTTATTTTTGACTAATTATTTCATCACTAATGTTTTTTTCTTACACTAAACATTTCGTCACTAATGTTTCTTATTTCTTGTTTTTCGCTAAATTTTCTTTTTTATTTCTTCTTTTTATCCGTGAACAAGCACGTTAATTTATCCACAACATTCATATCTTACACTAATGCTTCTTCTTTTTTGTTCGTCACGAATCTGTATAATATGGCGTCAGATTTGGTTCTAAATTTTCTTTTAACCAAATTAGTTAATAATCATTAAGGAGCAAGCAAAGAGCGCAATTCGTATTAAAAAAAGATAAAGTAAAGTAAAGAAAAAAGTAAATAACTATTAAATTGAAACAACATATAAGTAATTTGAGGATGAATTGGTGGTCTCAGAATGTTAGGCCAAAAGCTTGAATTCTAGAACCCCGGACCTCGACCAATAAAAATCAAGAGTTTTCATTCTAATTTGCAATTTCACGTACACATCAAACATCAAGGCACTCACGTCTAAAATATGATAACCAAATCCTAATTTCCTTCCCTTCTCTCCAATAATAACTCATAATACTCTAAAAAATGGGGAAAATACATCTAGATGATATACAGCCTGCTCCCACACCATCACTGACAAGAGATAAGCCCGTCATAATCGCTATTTTATAAGTTCGAACCAGACATCAGTTAGGTCTTTTTATTTTTTCTATTTATTTTGATTTTGGCTTGGGTTTTTAACGGTGCCATATGTTCGACTGATTTTTGATTTATCTATTTGTGTTATAATTTTACAGGTGATGGTTAATCTCTCTGCACCAAACATGATCTCTCTGCACCTGTCGTGATTTGGGTTCTATTCCTTATTCTGTTTATTTTTGTTCTAATTGTTATTTTTGTTTGTTATTTTTTTAAGTTTTTTCTTTCTTATTTTCAAATTAGGATTATATATGGTTTTCTTATAATTTTGCACGAAGATTAATCTCTCCGTGACAAGTGATATACAAGGTTTGCTTTTGATCTCCATAAGCTTTGATTTTGTCCCGGCTTTAATCTAATAAGCTTTTGTTTATTTGATTGAACTAAATGCCTGAAATGGCATCAAATTCTTTTGGCCTCCTAGCTCATAATTATGAAGGCCAAGATAATTTGTGTGCTAAGCAAGAAAATAATTTGTATGGCAAGATAAATTGTGTGGTATGATTAATTTAAGATGATCTAAGGTCTTTAAGTTTGTTATGTGTGACACAGAGGTATATACTAATTCTGATAATTTTAAATAATCACTTTCTTATGTACTTGAGCCGGTTGGATACAATAAGTATATAATCTGATTACGGTACTTCCACGAGAGTTTATTTTATTTTATTTTGTTCTATTTGTTTTGTTTTGTTTGTTGCAGAGTGTAGGGAGTGAAGTTGTGCGGAGATTTTTATCCCAACAGGTATGTAGTTGGATGGGTCTGTCTGCAAAGCTTATGCATTTCAAAATCTAGTATATATCACGGTATGTTCATGTATAATTGGGTATAAATGTTTATAAGAGTTTAGATAAGCATTGCTATTAAACATATTGTTTGTACCTAAAATTACTTCTAGGCACTAAACACGATTGATTGATGATGTAGAACTAGGGTTAGAAACGTCTAAAAAATAAATAAAGAAGACAAAGAATTTAACGTGGTTCGGCGAGTTGTGCCCAAATCGACAGAGAAATCACGTAGGGAGAGATATTGATATGAGGATTACAATAATCTTGTATGGTTAGCTAACCTACAATTCCCTCTCTTCTTAGGGTTTAGGATATATGTATTTATATAATTTATGTATACCCTAATTTTGATATAAACTTCTTATGCAAACAATTTGGGCAACAAGATGTGCAAAAACTTCTGGAATCTTCTTTCACGGGTTAGGGGGGCTTGATTAGCGGGCTCTCAGTCTATTTTATAGACAGTATAAACATCGTCCCCTCTTAACCTTCAACTTGTTGGGGGTTATGAAGTTCGTTTGTCCTTCTGCGTCGATCGCCGATGAAGTAACTCGCCCCCAAGCGTGAGTAGAGATATTACAAAGTAACATGCAATAAATTTTCTCACGTGCTAGGCGAGATTTTTTGCCAAGTATTGGACTTGTGATGCTCGAGAGCTAGTTGAGTCTTGAGTGGAATGTAGTGTGCTTGTGGCTGTGGCCGAAGGCTTTTTGCTCGCAACGTAAAAAGGATGTAGCGCTCGCTGCTCGGGCAGGATGGCTGTTGCTTGTGTACGAATGTTTCGACCAACATCGGGCGTTAGGCTCGTGATCGAGATGAGACTTTGTGCTTGCATCGGTGCAAGTCTTTACACTCGTATGCAAGGCGAGATTTTATGCTTGCGATAAAAGCAAAACTTAAGTGCTCACGTGCAAGGTGAGGCTTTAGGTGCTTGCGATGTGATGTAAGGCTAAATATGGAAGGGTCTAAGCAATCCTAATCTCGAACTCGATCATGTGATCATGTCGCTATCCACAAAGCTCGAACTCAATCATGTTGCTGCTCCAAGTGCACACAAAAGTTTTTCGGAACCCATGAATTTTTGTCTCCATCTTGTAGGTAATTGAAAGACGATCGCAATGAGCCAAATATCACTCAATTCTGACTTGAAGATATCGAAGAAACAAAATAGTGAATTGAATCGGGGAATCATGTAACTCAAGCCAGACTCAGCTGACCGGATGTTGACGTGGCAGGTCGAGTTGCTGATTGGCTTCTCTTTCTGGTCAGTCGTTATTGGCTATACATTAGCATTAATTTGGAATTATAACAACATAGAGCAACTACCTCACATGCAACACAAGGTCTGCAGGTAATCATTTAACCAGATGCACCCCATAATCCCAATGCCATATTTGTAGTTATGAGCGAAGTGCGTCACACACACTAGACGGTATAAAAACAATATTTACAGTTATGCCCACTTTGATTTTGATCTTGATAAATCTGTTATGTAATGTTATACATCTAGAGTTATCTTAGTGCGAGTAAATTTGCACCACTTAAGTGAAACTGCGAGTTCATTTGGTCATCAATCTTTCTTATTATTATTATTATTAATTCTTCAGAACTCTTTATGAAATGCCGATTAGCCTGAGACTGTGGTTTGACTATTTTGCTTCTAAGCTTGAGGCAACTGATTCAAGTCAATGCAACGCATGGGGACAACACTAGTATAAGTATTCAAAATTAGATGAGATAAATATTAATAGTGCGTTTGGATACCAGAAGCAGAAGTCAGGAGTAGAAGTCAGAAGCAAAAACATTATGCTAAAAAAGTTTATTTTTTTTGCTTCTGAAGGTCATTTTAAAATTGTGTACCCAAACGAATTTCTGACGTTTTTGCTTTCAGAAATCAAAAAGCAACTTCTAGATGTGTATCCAAAAAGCCTACTAACGTGTTTGGATACAGATCTGCTTCTGATTTCTGTTTCTCCAAAAATCGAAGTCAGATTCAGAAACCAGAAACAAAACTATTTTATTTCACAAAATTTAACTTTTTGACTTATTGAAGTCAAAAAACTACTTTGGATGAGCTATCCATCAGTTTCTCATCCCCGGTCAACAAATGTAAGCAAAATTTACAAAAGGTAAGGGTAATATGGTAACTTCACCTTTTATAAAAATTACTGAAACCCAACCCTAATGTTCTTTCCACTTTGTGTCTCCATTTTCCTTACTGAAGTTCTCCACAGATTTTCAACAAGCTTTGTCAAAACTACATCATCCATTCAACTGTAAGGATGCAGAGAAGATCAATTTGTCAGAGATTATCAAAACAATAGTAAGTACCCGTCTTCTCTACCCAATAGCTGAAGATTTTTTTTTTTTTTTCTTTCGATTGATCAATCAAATACCTTGTACTTAGACTGATTAAAAGACAAAATTAGTGAATGGGGTTCGTTATTTCTTAGAAACTGGGTATAAATTGCTTGTGATTTTGGAACTTTGAATTGATTTTTGAATGAATGAAAAAGATCCTGCAATTGATCGATTACGATCGATTTAATGGAGATTTTGGATAAGTTTTCACTGATTTGATTGTAGTTGAAGGAAATTGGTCATCAATTTTGATTAATTGTCTCAAAGTTCATCTTAATTTCATGAATTGTGATGAAATTGAAAAAAAAGTTGCGAACTTTAAACCAATTGCGTTACTGGCGAATTACATTGGAAACCTAAAACCATATAGAAGGTCTCCCTTTGGTTGACCAACAATAAACTCAGCTTACAGATTACTTATTAGGGTCTATTGATTTGAATATGAGATTATGGGAACTTTATCTATCATGTTCAGCATTTAAGATTTGCATCATCAAATGGTTTGTATGACGGTTCAGCGTTTATCTATCATGACGGTTTGTATGAGCTTATTGACCTAACTTGTTGCCAACTCTCCTCCGGCAATGGTACGACATTAATTTATCCTCCTTTAGGAATGTTTACTGTTTCGCGTTTAAGCTTTGCATCAAATGGAAGCTTCATTAAACCGTCACACTCTTCAATAAAAAACTACATATTATTCATTTTACCTACCAGAGAGTTGAACTCTCACTTTGTGCAACCTTCTATTGCTTCATACGTAGAGGTTTTCCATGCCGCCTGAAAGAATTTTTTGATAGCATATTGCCAGTAGTTGTTTCTTATAGCTGTATGATTTACTAAAGCCAGGAAACTCTCTGTTGTTTTCTTCATCAAGGAAAAACTTGAATCTCTGGCCTGGATTTAATAACTCCAATTTGTTCCTTGTCTGGATTTAAAAAGAAATTTAATTTGTGAACTTTAGTTATTTATTTGAATTCCAAACAAGATATCACCTTCTGATTTTATTTTAATTTGGTTTTCTCTTGAACCAATTATTTTTAATTTCAACCTCCTAATTCCTTGCCGCAATTATTAACCAGGTCAAGAATACCATTTCCCTGGAACTCAGGTATATGATTGTCTCCAGTGTCCTCATATCGACGGCGCACCCATTTACCGCCAGGTATAATGTCCCTTCTTCTTCTTCTCTTATATCGTTGCTGTATTCTGTTGAAATAGTAATCTCGGTAGTGTCCTGTGGCATTTTGCGTTCAACTTCTTTTGGTAATTTCAGAAACACGATACCATTAGAAGATGTGAGGTTACTAATATTTGTGTTTTTTGGTCTCTTTTTCGTTTGATGTTGTATGTATATAGTAGTGATTGTCAGTTTATGGAACTCCATTATATGATAGTCCTGGATAAGGTTAATGTCTGTTTAGATCAAGTGATTTTCAGCTTAGTGTGGGATACACATTTGCTTTATTGTATAGAAAATGAAAAACAAACCAATTTACTAGCTGTTCTATGGTGACATACACGGGACTATTACAATACCAAATTGTGCAAGACAATGAGTCTCTTTATGGGGTAGAAGATTGCATGCATCAGACATGCATGTGGCTAATTATGCTTATCATTTTTCTTCTGCTTGAAAAACGCATCTTGCATATGCTTGGCTAATTATGCTTATCAGTTCCTGTCTCAAAAACTCACTTATTGTGTGCATATTTGATTGTTAGGATAAGAAATTAGGTTCATGTTAGGGCTGAGATGTCTGACAATTCAGAAAAGCATGAAGATTTGAGGAACTCCATGGTAGTTGAAAATGGGGGAATTGATGGAAATGAACATGAAATAGAAGTTACTGAGTCAACTCCAGATCTAGGGGTTTCATCTGAAGATGTTGATTCGGCAGCTGAGGAAGGAACAAATGGTTTTGCTACTAATCACAGTATTAATGCTGGGGACGCTGAAATGCAACCACCAGCTACCAAATTAGATCATCAGGTAGGTTACGATTGTTTGTTAATTTTAGAATTTTTAGGTTTTTTGCAGTTTATTTGTGGATTTTGAGGTCTGAATTGGATGGTATAATGAAAATCCAGGAGAGTCTGAAGGAAGATATGTTTGTTGATGCTTCAGATGAGTTGGATTTGGATAATAACAGGAAGAATATTGATGTTGAACAAGAACGACCTGTTGTCTCCATCAATGAAACCCAGGACGAGAGTCATCACATCATGGTGGAAGCAGAAGAGGAGAAAGTTGGTACAGAGGAATCTGGTTCTTCGCCGGTGGAGGATGGTGGACAAACTCGTGTGTTTGTTGATGAGGTTTCACAACTTCGGGCAATGTTGAATAAAGCTGTTGCTGAGAAAGACACAATGGCGCATGAGTATAAGGTCGGGAATTTGAACTATGTGGGTATTTTTGTTTTCGTTTGGTTGGGAAATATATGATTCGAGTTTGTATTTGTGGTGCAGGTTGAAAGAAATGGCTTCATAAGAGAACTTTTTACACTTCGTCAGAAGCTTGAGGTTATCACTAGTCAGCATTCGCCAGTTGAGACTGGTGAAGGGCAAGCTGAGAATCATCATCAGGAAGAAAAAGTGGAGGGGGTAAAAGGTAGTACCGATGAGTTGATTTCTCCATTGCAGAGAATGATCAGTGACTGTTCCAGATTAACCATGCGTCTTGAAAGTGTTTTAGATGAAAAATTGCAGTCTGGGGATGTGGTGAAACAACTCCAAACTGTTATTTTCCAGAAGGATCAAGAGATTGAGGATCTTAATGCAAAAGTCAATGACCTTTCGGTTTCCAAAAGTGTTGTTGAATCTCACATGGAATCACTTCAACAGACGTTGAAAGAATCATCTGAAGTCCATAATGAGTCAAACCTACATGTGGAGGTTGTATTGAAGAGGTTATTAGTTTCTGTTGGTGCAATAGTCAAGCAAGAGGACTTGTTGGATGATTCTGCTAGTGACAAGTTATCTCTTGTTGAAAGGGGAATCTCTCTAATGATTGAGAACTATAATCAGTTTCTTGTTGAAATCGATGGCCTCAAACAATGTTTGAGTGAGGTTAGGTCGGATTTCAATGTACCGGAGGAAAATGATTTGGGGTTTGTTTTTGGTGTTGCCTGTGAAGAGCTTTTTTCCTGCAAAAGAAAGGAGGTTGATTTTGTATCAAAGTTAAATCAACTAGAAGCTGAAAATAGCAAACTGATGAAGGAACTAGACAAGGAGAAAGAGACGTTAGAAGTGGTGAAGGAAGAAGCCATCAGAACCAAAGGGGAATTTGAGCAGGAAAAGGTTAGGTCTGCTAATACAAAAGAAAAGCTTGTCATGGCCGTCACAAAAGGTAAGGCACTGGTTCAGCAGAGGGATTCACTGAAGCACTCAATTGCTGAGAAGACAAATGAACTTCAGGAATGTTTGCAGAAATTACAAGAGAAATCTGATTCCCTTGAGGCCGCTGAAGTTACTGCCGAGGAGTTGGTCAGAAGCCAAATTTTGGCAGTCTCACTTCAGGAATCGTTGGCTGAGAAGACGAATGAACTTCAGGAGTGTTTGCACAGATTACAAGAGAAATCGAATTCCCTAGAAGCTGCTGAAGGTACTTCCGAGGAGTTGGTGAGAAGTCAAAATCTGACAGCTGAACTCCAGGAATTACTCTCCGCGAAGGAATCAATTCTCAAGGAAATCGAAGACATCTTGCCTGGGGGTATGCTTCCTGAACATCAGTCCACGAATATATTAGAAAGAGTCAGATGGCTTGTGGATCATAAGAATAAGTTGGATGATATCTCTTTTGAATTTCACAAAGTGAAAGATGCTTTATCTGCAGCTAACCTGCCAGAAACAGTTCTCTCTTCCAACTTGGATTCGCAGATAAACTGGCTCAAGGAGTCATTTTCACAAGCTAAAGTTGACATAACAAAGTTGCACGCTGAAGTTGCTAGTGCTTGGGTGTCTGTTGGCTTACATGAATCGGAGTTGGCTGAAGCACGTAATGAGATTGACCTACTAAGTGTGTCTCTTTTTGCAGAGAAAGAGGAGAAGGCTACTCTTCAAATGGCATTGTATGACTTATCTCGCAAATATGAAGCAGTTTCTGAAAATGAGCACCGGGTTTCATCTGAAAAGGATGGACTAATAAGAAAGTTTCTAGAGGCTTCTGAGATGCAAAACCCGGAGGACTCTGATCAAGCTGACATTGCTATGCTTGTAGAAAAGTGCATTAAGAAGATCAAGGAGCAAAACAGTACCACTTCCGAGGTTTCTCTTTTTGGCACAGAACAATTTGAGAGAATGCAGAGTTTACTGTATATACAGAATCAGAAACTGGTGCTATGTGAGAACATTCTAGAAGCAGAGATGGTGGACAAATTGAAACTGATGAACTTGGCAAGCGAGTTAGAGAGAGTGTCTCGAGAAAGTGATGCACTAAAGGATGAAAATAAGTCTCTGCAAAATGATCTCGAGCGAGCTGAGGATAAAACTGCTTTGGTTAGGGAAAAGCTATCAATGGCTGTGAAGAAAGGCAAGGGTATGGTCCAAGAAAGGGAAAACCTGAAACGTTCTATAGATGAGAGGAATATCGAAATTGAAAAACTCAAGCAAAAGTTGGAGCAGCAAGAGTCTGTTGTTTCTGAGTGCAGAGATCAAATTAATAAACTTTCACGTGATTTGGAAAGCATGTCTAATTTGGAATCTGATTTTGTGGCCATGAAACAGCAGAGAGATCAATTCGAGCAGTCCTTACAAGAGAGCAATAATACTTTGCAGATAGTAGTTAAGTCAATTGATACTGTTGCCGTTACTGTTGATGCAATGTTAGAGGATCCTGTGGAAAAGGTGAAATGGCTTTTGCAGTGTTATCATGATTTTCAAGTTGCCAAGTCTCGTGCGGACCAAGAGTTGGAAACAGTAAACCAGGAAAACATTTCAATGTCCAGCAAATTGGAAGAGGCAGATGCAACTATTAAATCACTGGAAAATGAATTATCGAAGTGTAGTGAAGATCTCTCTCTTCTGACACAAGCAAAGCAAGACATCGAAGTCAGCAAGGCCTATGTTGAGGAGGAGTTAGAAAAATCAAAAGAAGAGGCTGGACTTAAAGCTACAAAATTCACAGAGGTTCTTGCCACTATTAAGTCACTTGAAGAAGCAGTATCATCTGCTGAGAGAAGAATTTCTATTCTTGTTGAGGAGAAGGCTGCTGCAGAAAACGAGTTAGAGAAGGCAAAAGCAGGAGTGGAATCTCAAGTTAGTGAGTTAGCAGAGGCGAGCCAAACCATAAAATCACTTGAAGAAGCACTATCAACTGCAAAGAGCAGAATCTCTATTTTTGCTGAGGAGAAGGCTGCTGCAGAGGCAAACCAAACTGTAAAATCACTTGAAGAAGCACTATCATCTGCAGAGAGTAGAATTTCTATCCTTGCTGAGGAAAAGGCTGCTGCAGAGTTATATATAACTAATGCGGAAAACGAGCTAGAGAAGGCAAAAGCAGGAGTAGATTCTCAAGCTAGTGAGTTAGCAGAGGCGAACCGAAGTATAAAATCACTTGAAGATGCTCTATCTCGGGTGGAAAAGCATGCCTCCGTGCTTTCTAAAGAACTGAACGAGTCCCAAGTTGCTAGAGATCTCTTGGAGAAGGAGCTAGAGGAAGCAAAAACTGAAGCCAGCATTCAAGCTAGCAAGGTATCAGATGCATACACAACAATAAAATCACTGGAAGATGCATTAGCAAATGCAGAGAATGACATTGCGGTGCTTGTCAATGAAAAGAGAAATACTGAACAGGAAATAGCAACACTTAATGCAAAGTTAAGTTCATCAGTGGAAGAATTGGCTGGAACTCGTGGAGCCTCAAAAGGGCAGTCTGTGGAGCTACTAGAGCACCTCAATCATCTGGAAATGTTTATGAAAGATAGCGGGCTTCTCTTTTTATTAACACAAGGCTTTAAGAAAAAACTTGAGAGCCTAAGAGAAATGCACCTCCTTCTAGAAGGAATACGGGATCGGTTCGTTGACGAAGGCTCGGGACTATTGCCTGCTCGAACTGGCACAGAGGTACAGTTTTGATATATGTCGTTGAGCACCTTAGTTTTTCATTGCAAAGTAATAAATGACCCTATCTCGGAGTTCTAGTTTCAAATGAAATGAAGATCGAGACAATAGATTTTTGTGTTAGCCACCGACTATCATCAGAGTTACTGATAATATGATCTTCGCTGGAATTTCCTTCCCTTGATCTTCTCACGTGTTTTTCCGAAAGTTAATATGGCTTCTTGTTGTTTATATTTTAGATGGATCATCACCTGGAAAATCTCTCTCCACCAGACCTTGGAAACTTTCATATCGATACAATGCACAACAGTGAGGGTAGTGCTGCGGACCCTGAGAATATCTCCTCTTATTTCACAGATATCATAGAAGGTTTCAATATGAAGAACAAATTGATCAAAGATAGTTTTGTAGGGTTTTCTGGTTCTATGGATGAGTATGTTGCAGTCCTCACCGAATCATTGCAGCAAACAATAGATGGAGTTGTTGTAACGCTTGAGACTATGGAATCTTTGAAGCAGCAGGTGAAAAACGTAGAAATTCACAACCGTGAGCAAGAGAGCATGATACATAAGTTGCAGAATGATGTGACTATGATGCTTTCTGCATGCAAGGATATTGTTGATGAGCTGAGTTTTGAAGATGAAAATTTGAACTCTAGCTTGTTCTCAAGTGAAAGAAAAGCTGGTGGTGATGCAGTGGAAGAGCAACGGGGCTTACTTGGCACTGAAGGTGTTAAAGCGGTAGAGAACGTTCTAAGTGCTGTTAAAAAATTTCAAAGTCAAAATAAACAGTTGGAGAGCTTAAATAGTGCATGTGAGGTGACCATTAAAGATTTACGAAATGAATTGGAAGGGACCAAATTAAACCTTGAAAGTGTCACGCAAGAAAGGGATCTTCATCAAAGCAGAGCCTCTGAGTTGGAGACTACTTTAGAAGAATTAAAGAGTTCCTGCAACTCGATGAATCTTAAACTGGATGAATGTCTTGCCATGGAAGATGTATTGAGGGAAAAAGAAGCAGAACTATCGTCCTTGCACGTTTCTTTTGCAATTAAAAGTCAAGGTATGTAAACTCAAGTTAACCTTAGATTTAAGCTGTAAATCATTATTGGTTTTGTCTAGTGACTTGTTTGATCCTCTTTGTGATTTCAGAAGAAGAAGGCCGCCTTCTTTCAGAAGGCCAAATTCAAACCCTTCTAGAGAAGATAAATGGAATTGAGATCCCTTTTAGGGTATCAGAACTGAAGAACACGGAATCTTTTGCGGCAGATCCTGTTAAGAAGCTCTTTTACGTTGTAGATACAGTTGCACAGATGCAACATCAGTTTGAATTATCTGCTCATGACAAGGAAGAACTGCAATCTAGACTTTCAGAAAGTGTTCAGGAAATTGAGCATCTGAAAAAGGAAGCTGGAAATATTATTAGCATTAACCAAGAGCTAGAACATTCAAAGAGTGACTTAGCTAAGTTAGCATTTGATTTGGAGAAAATAATTCAGAAATTTGGAGGGGAAGAGTTAATTAAAGAACAAAAATCTGTTACCGTGAGAAATTTATTTCCGGTTTTAGAAAAGCTGATCAAAGATCTAATTCTAGAATCTGAAAATTCAAAGGCTAGAGCCCAGGATCTGGGTGTCGAATTGCATGGGAACAAAAAGTTTATAGATGAGCTGTCAGCGAAAGTTGCATTACTTGAAGTTCCAGTTCGTAAGGGTCTGCCTCCATCAGATGCTGTCCAGGATAGGAGCATACTTGAAGGGCCTTCATTGGCATCTGGTTCAGAGATATCTGAAATTGAAACCATTGTAAGCAATTTTGACTTAGGTTTTAAGCTTCCCATACATGGTTGTTGATACACACATATACCTTGAATACGGTATCCAGTTTTAGTCTTGACAGTTGGTTGCTTATACAAATCACTCACTTTTGCTAATGTAGGGTCCAGCTGGAAGGAACTCCACATCCCCCGCTGCTTCTTCTGCGGCTCATGTGAGGTCCATGAGGAAGGGATCAAGTGACCATCTTGCTCTAACTATTGATTCCGAATCCGATCGGCTACTCAACCCCCCTGAAACTGATGATGATAAAGGTTTGAATGCGGTTTTATGTACTAGATGATCACTTTCTTAAAGTAGTTGTTTTGAGTAGCTTTGGGTGGATTTCATAGCTGTTTTCTTGCAGGTCATGTGTTCAAATCGCTAAATACATCTGGCCTCGTCCCCAAACAAGGAAAGCTTTTAGCTGATCGGATCGACGGGATCTGGTACATTTTCAGTTTTCTTGTTCTTTTATTTCTACTTATTTTTGGGCACCACATGAAGTGTATGAATATCTTACAATTCACTTTTTTTTTCCCCATCTCTAGCTAAGGATGTAAATACTACTTAATCCCTTCACTAGTTGCTTACAATTATGTGATACACCTTTTAATTGCAGGGTATCTGGAGGTCGAATTTTGATGAGTCGTCCCAGAGCAAGAATAGGTGTCGTAGCTTACTGTCTGTTGTTGCATATTTGTTTGTTAGCCAGCATTTTGTGATAGAATCATTCCACATCAAACGCTTCCACAATTCTTTCACATTACTGCAAGTTGTACTTGTATTATAGATGTAAGTTGGCTCCGTCTTGTTTTCATTTCTATTTTCTTTTTCTTTATGAATCTCCAGAACCACATTTTAGAGTTCTGGAGAATCCGAGCTTACATACAAGTAGAAATTGTCTTAAATTGTTCCACATTTGATCATTGAATTATAATCCAAAGGAAATTTATATTGAATGAGCCCTTGTATCACCCTTGTACAATTATACCTTTTTGTGAATGTCACATTCAAGTTACTGTATTTTCCTTAGTTTTTATCTTTCACTGGTCATCATCCCAATAAGGTCGCTCATTTCAGAATCTCGTAATGCGCATATAAAGATGTTTGAAATTTAAGCACATTTTACCCGTTCCTTCAAAAATTTCTCTCTGTTTCTCTAGTGTTAAAAAACAAAAAAAAACAAAAAACAAAAAAAAAAAACGCTAGAAACAGGGATTGAACCTGTGACCTTGTGGTTAACAGCCACACGCTCTAACCAGCTGAGCTATTCCAGCTTTGGTGTGCTTTGGTATAATTTATAAAAATTCCATGTAACTATTTCTCAAAATGTTACCAGTTCACTTTATGAGACAATAAATTTTTTTTTTTCCTTCCCGCAATATGGAATTTTTCAATTGCTCGCATTGCAATTCTAGACTGGTAGATGACACAAATACATAGAGGATCTTTTTAGCATTGGGTTGGGTTTAATTCAGTAAACAGTGAGGTTGAGCATTGTACAAAATGTAAGTGTTTCAAAATAGGCCAGATGAACTTTAGCCTAAAATGAATTTCGAAATTCTAGAGTTCATGAATCATGATTATAATTATTAAATTGATAACATCTGTAAAGAACTTAACATGATAATCTGTATGGTTGTCGAAGGTTTTAGTTAGGATACATAAAAAAAAAAGATTAAGCGTACGGATCACAATAGACTTTGTGGTTTGGTGAATATAGGCATGTTAAGGAAATCTAAGATCGTACTTTACCGATAAAATTAGCATGTATGACTGGTTACCAAAGAGGACACAAGATATTCCAATGCACCATGTGTGTAATTTCCGGTAATTATCTCTAAATTTGGTTCCTACATTGTATTTGATTCTAATTCTTCTATGTCACTTTAATTCTAATATTTTCTATTCTTGATAATTCCAGTGTGGAAATATTTATAGGTTTGTGGAGACAAATATTAAAAAAAAAAAACCATCAAGCTACCGAAGTAAATCTTTGTGTTCATTCTATATCTTAATAAAATACCAATGGAGTAATATAAAATAGTCGAGATATAAGAATTTATGAAGGAGTTAAGAGGTTGAACGAGATTCTCTTGAAAATATGATATATATATCATGATCTCGCTGACGTTTTTGTTAATGAAGTAAGGCATATATCTAATAATTTGGTGGATCAAAAGAATCAAAAATATATAAAAAACCAAAGCATGAGCTATAAAAATTTAAATAACATTGAAATTTGGAGAAATACCAGAGGTTCTAACTTCTTATCGATTTATTTATAGAGGCGGTATAAGTTTTAAAAGCTCTGAAAATGTTGTATCGCATGCGCCTTAAGTTATAGTTTTTTTTTGTGTTCAATAATTTTTATTAATTTGTTGATGGTTTTACATTAGTTTTTAGGTCACGAGCTTATTTATTATTATTAGTTTCTTTCTGTAGTATCTTTTGTTTTAATAATAATAAAATTAATTTCAAAACATGGATCCAATTTATCATACTAATTCATAAGCTACGCACGGAGTGAAAAAATAGTTTGTTCTAATATATAATATCACTTGATGCTAGTATCTAACGACAAAAAAAAAAAATATTTTATGAAATATGTCAATCACATGTATCACATTTATCATATATAATATTTAGTTAACTCACATCATCTCATGTGCAGAATTGTCAATATTATATCATATATATAATCGTGTAAGCTTCGATTCTTTTAATTCGATAGGTCAATTTCACAGGACAATGGATGTTTTATTTTTTATAATCTATTTATCAAAACTATTAAAAAATTTACTTGATGGTGAGAATTATAATATACCCAGTATACTAATTAGTATAAAGAAAAATTACATTATTTGGTACCCTTCTAGTAGTCATCTAGGAGTCCTAGGCGGTCGTTGCTCAAGTCTCTGTATGACTAGAAATGATGGGTTGGTTGAATTTGAGGTGGTATGTTTGTTGTTGTTTAGGCATCTTTTCATGCGGGAGACGATCGTAAACGAAAAATGCAGTTACGACTTACAGAGATGGAATGGTGGATGAAAAATAGGCATTCCCCTCGGACCTCAAACAAAGGGTGCGTCGATTTGAACTGGAGAGTTGGGTAACTACGGAGTTACATATGAAATGGAACGGCTTAAAGACCTTCCTGTGGGACTTGGACGAGATATCAAACGGCATCTTTATTTAGATCAAATTCAAAAGGTTTGTTGATTTAATTACTACCTTTTTTGTTTTGTTTTTTCTTTAAAAATACTTCATCTTTTTTTTTTCCACGGGATCCAAAAGAAGTGTTCTAGTAATCTAGTGTCGTGACTTGCCAATATTTTTTTTACCATATTTAGGTACCTTTATTCCGGGAGCTGGACGATTTAGTCTTGCAAAACCTCTGCGACAGGGTTAACCCCCTTGTTTTCACAACGAATGAAACGGTAATACATTACACTCAGCTTATCAGAGTTATTTTGTAAATGTCATTATGTCCTAACTCTAGTAAAAAACTTATCCGGGTATAACTGACCAGACTCGACCAGAATTGCAATTGAACCGATGCCTAATCAAGGGATACAGTAAAATCAGCTAGGGTAAATAGAATGCGAAAAAATAAAAAAACACCACAAATCACCGCCACCTTCACGACTTAGATATCATTGAATCATTACTAGGTGTTTTTGTTCACTGTTTTCTCTTTAAAGTTGTTGATGGTTAGGAAGAAGAATATGAACATTACTTTGACTGGACATCCGATTCTAACAACTGAACTATTATTTTCCGAATTTTTCTCGAAGTTTTTGTATAGGTTGATATGATACATGAAATATAATGGTTTTCTGCAGAGGGTGTCTAATATATTTCTGAAATTCTGATTGTTTGTTGGTTTTTCTTTAAAGTAATTTGAAAAAACATCCATTTTTTCTTCTTCAATTTTAGCAGTTTGAATTAGTTTAATTTTTTTCGGTGAATAACATGTCAAAGGATTTATTTTGAAATGCAAAGGGATATTAATTTGGGTATTTATGTTAAGAGGGGTCAATTGGTAGGGTTTCTATTAGGAATAATGGCAGTTGTGGTGGTTTTACAGTATGGGTGGTGGCGGGTAAGGAGATGATGAAAGAGAAACAAGTATGTCATCCGTTGGATGTGATGTAGTTGAAGTATGCAAACAATCCCGCAAGTTGAACATGTTAGCTGGGTAAAAGGACTCATCTTAACCAATTGTAAAACGCCCACTTAACTATTGAATTTTTGGTATCTGATCACTGAACGACCTAATGCATCAATATTATATGATCTAGACCTAAATGCATCACTAGAAACGTCGAAAAATAGCATAGAAGGAGAAGTTTACTCAAATGGAAAAGGATATAAAAGGATGAGAGCGATATAAGTTTAACAGTATTATACCATCAACGCTAGTCAACTGACGGTGAAGGTGCTTTGCAAAATAGAAATAGTCAACTAACTAATTTTTAGCGGTATTTGGTTAGTCTACGACCCTAACGCATGAACTGCATGTTTCACGACCCAAACCCTAATTAGACAATAAAGTTGCGACCCTTTTACACCACTTCTGTTCACGGAAAATGAATTATACGGATCATTTTTTCTTCTATAAAGCTAAAAGTTCTGGTTTTGGTATAGATGTTGTGAAGTTCAGTATGCTAACAATATGGGTTGTTAAATTTGTTGCACCACTTTTGTTCAACCTTTACTCTGACTACTTATACAATTGCATTTCAAGTTTGAGGGGAATACTGTAAGTTTCTGTTACTTGTTTTTCTGTTGATTCACTGAATATAAGGGCTTCTACTGATTGCTCGAAATATTTTGTTCACATTAACACTTATCAAAACCAGTAAATACATGTTAGAAACCACTTCAAATAACTTTTCAAATCAAGTCTCTTTAATATCTTAACCACCACTTTTTTATTACAACTCTTCAATATCAGAATCGCCATTTTTCTATTACAGCTTTTCAATACCAGTTTATAACACCTTATATACCTAGATTTAATTTTGTTTTCTAGACATTTTATCAGTTAACCAACTTGAACACCACCACATTTTATCAATTAACCAACACTGAATATTTTATCTGTTAATCAACACATAAAACAACCATCACATTTTATATGTTATCCAACACTGAATACCATCATATTATATATGTTACCAACAAAGATTCCACCATTTGAAGAGCAATAACACCGACTTTCTTATAATACTGGAGTGAAGAGAAATTGAAGAATGGATAATATTTTGTGTTAATTTCCTGTTTGAAAATTGATGTTTTTTGTATGGGCAATGGGCATAAATTTAAAGGGGAATATTAGGAACACCAATTTTCTCACATCCAATTAAAGAGGAATATTCAACTTTATCAAAAGACATGAAGCAAGAAAAATGAAGAATTTTATTTGCAAGTTTTTTATTCACTACTGATGTTACTTTAGGCAAACTGATGTATTTTCTTTGCTCCATACTTTAGTTTTAAGGGGGGTGATAGAGTGATCATCTTTCTCTTATATACTGTTTTACTATATTAGTTAAAAATATAATAAGGGTGTTAGTATATCTTTACTTCTTCATGTGTTAAAGTTGTCTGCCTATATAAGAACAATCCCATCTCTTAACGAAAATCAATCAATACAACTACCTTTTTTTTCCCTAAAACTCTATCAATTTGCTTCCTGAAACCCACTTCATCCGAAAGTATGACACTATATTGCTATCCTCCCAGTGTTCCTACTTTTCTGAACTATGTTCATAACCGCCAGGTTGTGCAATTATGGTCTTTGGAGAAGCCGACAAAAGATAACTTTTATCTAGCATACGATGATGTTATGAAGAGAGCAGCTCGCTATCTTGGTTTAGATCATTATTACTCTCAGAAACCTAAACGCCCGGTTATAAAGTACCAAGGTATTGACAAGGTTTATTTTTTCATTGGATAAACCTTTGCCAACTTGCATAATAACAATAAAATGATGTTTATGTGACTCTTTGACCATAAATAGATTTTTGACACTATGGATTACATCGAAAAGGGACACAAGCATGATTTGCAATAGGCAAAGAATGTATGTCGCAAAATTTAACAACTAGCCTATCACAGAGAAAAAGAAACTACAATATATGGCGAAAAGTGTGTCTAAATTTCCATAAAAAGTGTTACATAAGACCTTGAGGATTGGAGATGAACTTTAGCTAAAAAGTTTTATTTTAATCATTTTTTTCCATTTAGCAATGATCCACAAGTAAAAAGGTGTAAATAATACCTCCACATTAGATGACATTGACCCTTTGTTGTATCGTATGTGGCTCTTATAGTTGTTGTAGAGGAATCCCTACAGATGAACCCAGCTTCTGCAGGTCCTGCATGTCCTCTAGCTGCTTCATTTGCATTAATTTTAATCCATTTCGGGTTTCATTGACTACCTATACCGTTGAAATCATTGTTGTAATACAATGGGAATGGAGCGGATTCATGACATATACGTATGGTGTTGTAATACTCTCTCGGTCCCACAAAAAGTGAGTCTTTTCCTTTTTATTTTTGTCCCAGAAAAAGTGATAACATCCATTTATATATTATTTTTTTAAATAAAACCTTACTAATAAATAATGATGTTAAATTATCTCTGAAATTACAAAGAATTTGATATCGTGTATATACTCGATGTGTATGTCTATTAAAAAAAATTCACACAATATACATATATATCGACTTTTTATTTTGTGAGATAAGCTAATTCAACATTTTAATACATAAAGGTAAATAAGAAAAGGGTTTTGTTACGAGAGGGAATGATATTTTAGTCTAAAACCTATAAGAAAAAAAACTATAATATTGACCTTTCTCATGTTTTGTTTTAAAAAATAATATGATTATACCCAGGGACAGGGTTGTTAGTGTGGTGGGTGGGTCCCTGAACTCATCCAAACTTTCAATAAAATAAGAGATTTAGGTTTTATAACAGATGGAAGGAAAAATACGTCAAACTCAAAGGGAGGAGAATAAAAAAGACAGTCATCTAAATTTTTCCATAAAATAATAGATTTAGGTTTTGTAACAGGTTGAAGGAAAAATACTCCAAATTCAAAGGGAAGCCAACGAAAAAGATGGAACCCAGTCTTTTCGGCTATTGCCAGTTCTGGTGTCTACTTCTTCCTTCTAAGTACTCATTTAGTGTTTATTCTATCAATGTTTTTGATTATTAATGGGTCAATCCTTTAAAGTTATGATTAATTGTTTAACTCAATTTGTTGTTTGGTTGAGTGGCGTTTAGATGACGAATAATTTCTAGTTATGGGTGTTGTTAGAGCACTGCTCGGTCGAACTCGCAAGCGCTGCTATCTCAAGCTTGTTTGTCAAGTTTAGTTGATCAAAACTATAAGTCATGATTTCTAGTATACTTATAGTTATGTCTTGGATTATGATAGAATGTGTAATTGAGCTTTAGACTTCACGACGTTCATCGATTGAAGACGAAGATCCACTGAGGAGAGCTTGGAGGAACTTCATCAACAAAAGGTATGTGGAGACTAAAACTTATCTATCACTCAAAAGTCTATTCTATTTTATCTCCTAATGAGACTAAGTCGTATAGCTATATAGACTTTTACATTATACACATTTGATATCTCAAGCTGAGTTTATCTCGCTTATCTATTTCTTGAAATATGTTGGAAGCCTTTTGCTTTAACTATGTTCATCATTATTCTTGACGAGTTTAGTTGGAAACAATTTATTTGTTGGAAACTAAATATTAAGTCAAAAGATGATCATGTGGAAATTGCCTTGAAACATCTTACATGATTTGTGTGAGACAATCATTTGATTTCGACTTGGAAAGTTTCGTATTGATCATTCGATCACTTGACAATTACTTGAAGCTAATAGTTTGTGTGAGACAACTATTATCGCCTTCTAAGAATGTTTCAATGATTAAAATGGGAGTTTAGAACAAATAACCATGTCTGGATACAACACGGTATGCATACCTAGTATGCGAACTGTTTTGTAGTGATTCAGGTCCGGGAACCTTGTTTGCGTACCTAGTATGCAAACGGTTTTAACTTTTAAAGTCCGGGAACCTTGTTTGTGTACCTAGTATGCTAACGATTCTACTTGAGTTGGGTCCGGGACAGTTGGTCGCGTACCTGGTATGCGAACGGCTGGACATGCCAAGGTCCGGAGCTGTTGTTCGCGTACCTGGTTTGCGAACACAGTGGTTCAAGTTCTAAAATCGGTTTAGTATGTTTTTCATACTCATGAACAAATACATTTATGAATTAAGGAATGCGATCTTTGCAAACCGTAGCTTAATGTTCATGAATTGATTCTTGTAAAAGTACTTTGTACGATTACGAATCAATCCTATTTTGTTTCAATTTGTTCATAAATATTTCTATGAGATATTGAACAATTGAAAAACTCTATAAGAAACACAATTAGATTCATTTGATTATCTTTCATGATTGATTGATCATTATATTTGATCAAGAAGTGTTAGATGAATATGGTTAAGACAAAAGTGTTCATATGGCTAACTTCGGTTAACTGTTATTAAGCCGACTCAATATACACGTTTAGGTACCGTTACCCATATCTAAATGAGGGTATATTTCATTTGTGTGTAACAAGCTAAAACCATCTAACGGTGGAGATTAATTGCTTTATTTCTAAACATACATAGCTTGAATCTTAAATCAGGATTTCATCTAACGGTGAATATTGAATGCTTTGTTACTAAGCTATCTTAGCTTTGATTGTAAGAAAACCCTAATTTGAAAGACTACATAAGAGAGAACTCTAGCAACTACAAAACCTAATCCTTGCACTTTCCTATGTCCTGGTTGCGACTAGAGTCAATTCTCCTTTAACCTAGGTTTTTCCAAAATCATATTAGGTTAACGACTTGAAGACTTCATTTGGGATTCGTGAAGCCAGATCCAACTATTTCCTCTGTAGTTTCGTATTCTGATCTTACTTGTTCTATCATATTGAGTACTACCTTCTCTAAGAGCAAATCCTATAGGTAATGTCACTCTTCCAAATGAAGGAGTGCACTACCAATTTGAGCAGATTAGAGGCTCCTATGGGTAGTCTTTACCCCACTTTTCCCCTAAACACGTTCATGTACTCGTTCAATTGAACGAGTGATTGGTAGTGAAATACTAGACGGGGGACGGTCCCCCGTCAAAAAAAATTGGAACTTTTTTAACTAGACGGGGGACTTCCCCCGTCTAAGTAGGTTTTTAGGGGTTTTTTTTTGACGGGGGAAAGTCCCCCGTCTAGTTTGGGTTTTAGTATCTCACGGGGGACAATGAGTGTTTAATTTTAGTTTTTTGAAAATAAAATTTTCCCTCCAGTTGTTATTTTATTATAAAATTTTCATTTTTTTTTTATAAACGGGGGATAATTACCCTATAGTGTTCTCTTTCATTTTTGCCCATAGTGGCTTCACTCGTTCATATGAATGAGTCCCCTTTCATATGAAAGAGTTAGTCTTCATTTGGGGACTACCCATAGGATATGCTCTAAGATTTTCCCTCTCCGATAGGTAAGATATAAAAAGTAATCACAAAGTTCCTCATCTCAGACTTTGTGGTTTTGCAGTAACTTCTTCTACCACCATATAGTTAAGTTATTGTGAGGTGACTAATATTTCTAGGCTGCTCTTCGGGAGAATAAGACCGGATTATTAGTTGGTTCCTGTTCACCTTGATTTATCATATGACGGAACAAAACTTCTTAGGTACTTCTGTGGGAGACATATTTATCTATCAGAATAGACTTATCTGTGGGAGACAGATTTGTTTATAAGTCTTCGACTTTGAGTCGTAGCAACTCTTAGTTGTGGGTGAGATCAGCTAAGGGAATCAAGTATGCAGAATCCAGCGTGGTTATAGAGGCGTAAGGGACACGACTGTACCTTAATCGGTGTGAGACTTGGTTGTTGTTCAACTACATTCCAGTCTGAAGTTAACTTGTAGTAGGCTAGTGTCTGTAGCGGCTTAATACAGTGTGGTCAAATCTGGACTAGGTACCGAGATTTTTCTGTATTTGCGGTTTCCTCGTTAACAAAATTTCTGGTGTCTGTGTTATTTCTTTTCCACGTTATATTTTTATATAATTGAAATATCAAAGGTTGTGCGTAGTTCAATCAATTTGTAAATCCGACCTTTGTTTGTTGGATATATATTGATTGACGCTTGGACATTGGTCTTTGGTACCGTCCAAGTATTTCTCATATCAATCAGGCTCATAAACTTCTATCTGTTTGATTTGTTGATTGAATTGAGAAAAAGAGATATAACTCTTTGATATCTTTCTTGATAGTGCTCGCTTTATAAGCTGGTGCTCTCGGAATAATATTGAAATTAGTCCATACAAATTTCCGAACAAATTATTGGGTGTGGTTGTTATACCCCCGCTTTTTCAGGTTATATTTTTATATAGTTGCTATATTTTTCCATTCAAATGTGTACTTCGTAAATCTAAATTAAATTCACTAATAACAAATGAAAATCTACTAGACAGACTAGTCGAAGGTGCATATCTTTTCTCCATAGTACACCACCCAACTAAAAATCATGCTTCAATGAGTATATATGTAAATACACGATAATTAATATTTTACGGACCGAGAAACTAAATTTCACTAAAATCGGATGATAAAATAAAATAAGGCCCACCAACTAAATCCACATCGGTTTTGGTGGAGTTTGGTTTTATCGGACTGTTTAGAACTCCTTATAAACTATTCATTATTAGCTAAAGGTCGGCCTTCTATATGATGGTAAAATGTAGTTTTTCAGTCACAAAGTTTGTACAAAAAAATTGAAATTGGTTTCCTATAATTCACAATTTCTTTACATATAGACAGTTTATTGAAGATCACCATGTAAGAAAGCATTACTAATGTCTAGTTGCTAGACTGACCAGTCATGATGAACAACTAAAGAAAGTACTAATCTTATTGTTGTTGGCTTTGCTACAGGACTTAAAGTTTCACCATAGTCAATGCCCTCTTGCTGATGACAACCCTTATAAACAAGTCTTTCTTTTAATCTCTCAACTGAGCCATCAGGGTTGTGTTTTACTTTAAGAACCCATTTACAGCCAACTAGATTATAATAGGGATTAGATGGCACTAATGACCATGTACCAACATCTTTGAGAGCTGTAAACTCATTCTTTAATGGTGGAATCCATTTAGGATCTTTGATAGCTTGAGAGTAAGATGTTGGTACTGGTGGAGTGATATTGGTGAGGAAAGCAGCTGGTAAAGGATATTTAGGTGCAAAACACACTTTAGGTTTGAGAATTCCATGTTTTGATCTTGTTAGCATGTTGTGGGTGGAATCTGAAGCAGCACCAGAAGAGACATATGAGGAAGTTACACGTTTTGATGATAATGTGTTGCTTGTAGAAAAAGATACTGGTTAAGACATGTCTATCACTGATGAAGTATCTGACAAAGTTGTAGCTGCAGCGGCAAAACTGTCAGAAGTTTGTTATTGAGTATCTTGACTTGCAGGTGGAGTATTGAAGTAAACTTCTCTGAAAAAATATTTGACATATCAATGATTGGCTTTCAGGATTGCCTATAAATAATAACCGCAATCGCACGGTGTCTAACTAGTAGACAGAGACAAGTACGGGTCGAACCCACAGGGAGCGGTGGAAATATCAATAACCAATATTCTTAATTGACTAAGCAATCGAGATATGAATTTCTGATTTTCGAAAATAATAAAAACAAAGAAAATATACTAAACTAATCGAACCGAATGAATCCAATGGAAAGGTCGGTAACCAGGGTTTTTATCGTATCCACCACTATATCTATTCAATTACTAAAATGAAACATAACTCATGAATATTTGTTTATTGTTCGTTCTATTGACATCACCTATTATATATATTAGAGTCGCAAATATCACTGGTATACCCTAAGCATGGCACATCAAAAGACTAAATCCAAGTATGAACCATCAAATTGCATCAGCCAGAAAGTTATTCGAAACTAAATATAGGTTCACAAATTCTATATGCTTTTCTAAGCATAACCCATCAAAGTTTTTAACGAAACATGGATCATCAAATATATTTGTAACACTATCAATTATGCACATATGTTTTTAAAGCCGGTGAAGCAACAACTTATTTATTCGATCAATCAATAAATATATAATCATTTCAAATTAGCCCAATACCCAAAGTGGTTTCAACCCAAAAACCCTAGTTACAAATGTCTAGCCAAACATGGCTTTCTCAAAAGCCATAAACAAAAGAAAGAAAATCAATAGCAAATCGAAAAGGAATCGAGGTAATGGAACTTCAAACCGTCTTCTTCTCTATGGCTCTGTAGCCGGCCGTCGTCGCCTCCAAAGTAGTACCCCCAAAAGAAAACTCCAGCCGGCCTCCTATTTTCAGTTTCTGTTCGTCCCTCAAATAGTCTGCTGCGACAGTCTAAAACTAAGACCCAGCAAATCCACAGCAAACATCGTCCGTTTCTCTTCGATTCGCATTCACAGATCTGTTGACAACCACCACTGCCTCAATGGATGAAATCATGAAACCCATTACTACCAGTCGAACACAATCACATATTTGCTTCCACGTTCAGGACCATGCAGCAACATCCATTTCTTCTCTTCATCATCTTCTAAATGTATTTTGTTTACTGCCGAGTCATTTTCCATTCGACTGCTCTTCTTTGTCCTCCTAGAATCCATCTTCAACTAGCTTGTAAAGCTATTCCAGACAGATCCCAATACCACCATCACTGCACAACTCACTCAACGATCCATTCTCCCTCCCACCATCGAGTCCCTATCCGAGTAACCATTGCCATTGCCACTGCCTGATCATGCTAGCTGAAAACAATGGAAACAGTCAGCTCCATCTCCATTCCCGACTGAAATATTCGAGTACTGATACCATATTCTTCTTGGCAAAAGACCACCATCAATCACCTCCTGCATTTCTCACTGATAACCATCTCGAACTTGGCAAAACACTAACAACTACTCCATAGAAGCTTCGTCGACTATATCTCCCTTAACCTTCTTTGACAGAAACCAACTTTCCTCCATCGACTGCACGGCTCAAACCAACTCTAATTGCTCATCTTCCTCCCTGGCACTAACATCCATCCATTTACATTGAACCTTTCACCACCGGCAGCTGATACCCATCGAACTCATCTGTTGATGTTGCTGCTGCCCCACAACAAACCAGCACCACCAGTTAACTCCACCAGCGATACCCAGCTTCCACATTGGAGATCATACCCATTGTTGCTGTTGTAGAACATCACCAGGACTGAGACTCGCTTCACCATCTCGGCATCTTCAAGAGTTTCTCATACAGATTCACCTCTACTCCATTACTGAACACCATGTTTGGGTGGAAACCCATCAAGTAAATCATGAAGAGACACAAACACCACCGCCGGCACTAACTGAAGTCAGTAAGGAAAATCCGTGGTATCAGCTTGCTTGGAGAACTGAAAATGTGCCACGAAATTCATTCGAGATCCATCTTCTTCGATAGAACTCAAGCTGCTGCTAGAATAACAAATGAGCATTTCTTTACATTCCCCTAACAACATAAAATATGGTGATAATGAGGCCACGTCAATTGTATCTCCAACTGGGCCTGACTCATCCGAACCAGTAAAGACAACTCTTTGCCTTGCTTAATGGCTTCCTCGCCGTGAAATCAAAGTAGTGGTACATGCCCATAACTAATTACCACGTTAGCCGACGGCTCATCTTCCTCGGGTACCAGACTACGACACGGTTATCGGATTCTTCTGGGATCAGATTCGTGTGTACTTTCTACAAAAGCACTAAAATAATATTATTAGCAAAATAACGGGTCCTAACTAATGTAAATATAGGTATAATTATATCGCACTTACGTGCTTATCAATCAAAAAGCTTGCGGGCAAGTGCAGGAAAATGTGCTTCATCAAACTTGACATTTTTGGACAAATAAACTCTTATAGTCTTAGGATCAAAACATTTGTATCCTTTATGAGATTGAGAGTAACCAAGAAAAATACACAATTTCCTTCTAGGTTCCAGTTTAGATTGAGCATATGGCTTTAACCAAGGATAACAAGCACACCCAAACACTCTAAATGTATCGTAATTAGGAGAAGAACCATAAATAACTTCATATGGAGAAATGAATGACAAACTTACAGTTGGTTGTCTATTTATAAAATAATTTGCTATATGAAAAGCATCAACCTAGAAAGAGTAAGCTAAATTTGCTTGAAGTAATAGAGTTCTGCCGACTCACACTAGGTGTTTATGTTTGGACTCAGCCACCCCATTCTGCTCAGGGGTACGTGGAAAATTATATTGATGTTGAATACCACTAGAAGTAAGAAAAGAGTGAAATTATGAAGATATGAACTTCCCACATCCATCAGTTCTAATTATCTTAATGTTCAATACAAAAAATTTATGGACTTGAGTTGCAAAACCAACAAAGACTGAAGCAAAAAATGTTTTTCTTATTAATGGGAAAATCCAGCAATATTTGCTGTAATCATCAATGATGATGCTACAATAGTAATTGTATCCACTATTAGATGATACAGGACTTGGACCCCATAAATCCATATGCAATAGTTTCCATGGTTTATTTGACATAGAAAAATAAGCCTCAAATGGAAGCTTATGTGATCTACCTAAATGACAATCATTGCAGAAAATAGGCTGTTTCGAAAGGTTAACAGCTAACCAATGACATACTCTTTATAAAAACTGAAAATAGGGGTATCTAAGTCTTTTGTGAAGAGTAGCAGCAAAAACTTGAACATCAGCAAGAATAGTAGGAGGAGCAGCAACTGAAGTATCAGTTGTTGTAGAAGCACAAGAAGTATCCGACAGATGCTTTGGATAAAGATTATTCCTACTCTGCCCTTGGAAAATACTCCTCCCAGATTTGAGATCCTTAATATAAAATTTATCAGACTCAAAAGTTATACTACAGTTATTTTCCTTAGTAAATTTGTGAACTGAACGAAGTTTATGAGAAGCAGTAGGCACATGTAATATAGTTGGTAAAAGAGCTTTATTTTTAAATACTTTTTTTTGTAGAAGTACCTATGTCAGATATTGAAATACCTTCACCATTAGTTGTAAAAACCTGTTCATTACCATTATAGGATTGGAACTCAATGAGATCATAAGAATCTGAAGTAATATGATTTGTTGCTCCACTATCAGCATACCAAGGATTCCCATCAAGAATATCAGCAGTATCCATTACAGCATGCAAATTCTGTGGATTGGCCTACCTTGATATGCAAAATTCATTCTGCGACTACATTCAATAGATGAATGACCATTCTTGAAATATATCTGGCAGGGAGCCTTGATCTTGTGACATTCTTGGTGTAACTTGTGAATTAAAAGGATTTCTCATAGGAAAGATGAAGACGATCAAGTGGAGGGTAGTGAAAATTGAGGAGAAGTTTGATAAGGAAAAGATTGAGATGGTGGAGGTGTTCTGCATGGTGGAGCTTGTATGAATGTGTAATTGAATCTAGGTGGAAACTATGATGGAGGATGAGTGAATCTTGGAACATAATATGATCTGTGAGGTCTAAAAGCAGTAAATGCTTTAGATTCACCAAGTTGAATAAACGTTTTGGATCTATCTTTCAATATAATTTCTTCACTCATTAATAGATTGTGAAGCTCTCCAATCGTAATAGGTGGATTTCTAACTCTAATGGAAGTAAATAAAGAGTCGAAAGCAGAATCGAGACCATTAAGAACATAAACCATCATTTCACTATCTCCAATTTTAGATACAACAACAAAAAGTGAATCTGAGATCTTCTTTATTTCATTAAAATAGTTAACAATTGAAGTATTACCTTGTTTTAAAGAAGATAGTTCCATCATGAGTTGAAGAAACATGAACAAATCTTTCCTCAATGGATTTCCATAGATCATAGGATGTTGTTGATCCAACAACATAAGAAATCACACTTTCTGATATTGTTGATTGTATCCAAAGTATCAAATTTGATCCTCTTCATTTCAGTAAGTATACTCCGGATTGATAGTTTCCTTAGGTTATGCATTTTGAGTAGCATAAACGTATTTGAGAGGACAAGGATAAGATCCATTTATGAATCTGAGAACATTAAACTTTTTGAATAAAGGTAAAAGTAAAGCTTTCCAGGTTAGGAAATTATGATCCCGGAGTTTCAAAGGAACAATACGAGAAATTGTATTAAGAGGAATCGAATCCGTTACAAAACAAAGAAAGAAAATTCAAGAAAAGTTGCAGATTTAATGGTGGAAGCAAAAAAAATTGGAAATCAGACTTTTCGGCTCTGATACCATAGAGAAGTATTGAGGAAAGAGGAAAGTAAATCTTGATAAACCCAAAACAAAGGAGAGTACATTGTCTTATAGCAGACATAAGCTGTGACACATAACAGTCGGTCACAAGCCGATTGTAATGAGCAGAACGGAACAGAAAAGCAGTTACAGTTACGGTCAGTAACAAATGTCGACGGTTGACATAACAGAAAATGATAAAGGCACACTAACACTCATTACAGGCACCTACAAATATTTTTTACACGAAATAAGAGTAAAAAGAAATTACTGCACCTGGGACTATTTACAACACAATTTTCGGTTCTATATTCATTTCCCTGCTTAACTCTTTCCAGATCAAAAATAAATCCCCAATTCCATCACTCCGTTTTCCTATAAACCCTAGATTGAGATCTCTCTAAACCATTCTTTCTGAATAATAATCCTTGTTTCTTCCACTTCCAGGGTTTTATCATTCATTCATGGAGTATTTCAAGTTTCTCCCTGTGGAAATCGCATTAGAGATTCTAACTGGTTTACCAATAGAATCAGTTCTGGAATGCAAATTAGTAAGCAAAACCTGGAGAAATCTTGTTCGTCATCCATCATTCTCAAAGATGCACTTCCATCGTCATCTCTCAAATCCTGATTCTGATTCTGGTAAGCTAAGTTTTCTCGCTTTGACTCGGTCTGAAATCGGAAATAATGAAAATTTTCAGTATTTTGAATATAATCAAGATAATGAGTCTACACCAATTGAAAGCATTAGAAGGATTAATTTAACATCCCCGTTTATCGATACTAGAATTGTTGGTTCATGTAATGGCTTGATATGTCTTTCTTCTGGAGGCACATCTTTGAAAGTACGACCTCATTTCATATGTAACCCCATCACCAAAGAATATGTTTTGCTTCCAGAAATCAGGATAAATTGTGATATTAGTCGGTATATTGTCTCCATGAGCGGATTTGGTTATGTTTCTTCGACCAATGAGTACAAAGTTGTAGGAATGTTTATGTTGAAGAAGACCCATCTTCTGGAAGTCCACATTTATACTCTAGGCAGTGGGTTTGGATGGAGAAACATTGGAAACTTCGATTGTCATATCAACAATTGTTCTTGGCAACATAGACAAGGTATCTTTGCTAATGGAGCTCTTTGTTGGCTGAAGCTGAAGAACGTTATATCCGAAATCATTGCCTTTGATTTGTCTCAGGAAATTTTTTGTGAAAATCTTTTGACACCTCCCTCGCCACCAGAGAGTTATTCTTTAGGTAACAGAATAGGGGTTTTGGATGGGTTTTTGTTTTTTGCTATTTGTTCAGTTATCGAAGGAGTCGTAAGTTATGACGTGTGGCTACTCAAAAAGAAGAATGGCAATCACGACATGAAAGATCAGGGAGAGGAACATCAGTCATTCATTTGGAGTCAAGAGTTTGAAATTTATGATATCGAATTATTAGCCATTACAAAGAGTGATGGTGTTTTATGCCTCTGGGATAAGTATCTCAACTTTTACGACCTAAAAGCCGCAACGTCTAAATGGCTTGTGGATTTGAAGAAACTGGTAGTTCAAGTATTGCCTCACAAGAATACCTTAGTTTCGTTGAAGGAATTAGGGGAAGAAGGTACAAAAACAATGGAGTCAATAGAAGCCATGATCAGCCATTGAAGCAGCTGTAAAAGGATGAGATCACTGCGTACGCACTTGTATACTGGTAATCTCCATTGAGCTTCTGAAGTAATATTCATATCATTCTGTAGACTTGTGAGTTTAATTTTGAAGTTGAATAAGTAACCTTTGTGTGAACCTAAATGTTATTGACTTGTGTCACTGAGTAACATATGTATGCATGGATTACTTCTATTCTGTCTTTGTATCGTCTTCCCAACTTTATGGGAGTGCTTTTTATGTTAGTTAAGCTCTATTGCTTTGTTAAGTGTGCATTTTGTTAGTGACACGACCCTATTTCGATGGGTGTGATGTACAATGTAATGACTATTTCGTCTATACATGGGAGTCGAGGAAGCATAAACTCTTTTGAAGTGTGTCTTTATCCATCACAAATTTCACAAGAACAGGAGAGTCAATTATGCACAGTTCTCAGTAATAACTAAAATGATTTATGTTATCATTCTGTCATCAACTACAACCAGCTGAATTGTTTGTCGTCAATATGCTACTTTTCCATCTCTATGGGAAAGATCAATGAGCAAGGTACCTTGCAGTTGCAGGCTACAACCAGGATTAAGAACAATCACTCTGTTGGCATCGAGGATTTTGACATCTTCATTTAATGGGTGAGTTTGCACATAAATTTTAGTTATCCACATACTTAATTCCTACTTCCAGTTTCAGTTGTATTAATTTTCCCTTTCCTTAACTCTGATTCAGTTAGGTTTCAAGTTGTACCATTTCTTGACACAAGTTTCTGGAGATGTCTGAATCTGTTCACAATAGCATGGATATGGATGTAAGCTTTATTCAGTAGCCCAACACTAGCTCTGCCAAAACTGTTATTGATGTCTCATTCCTTAGGCTTCTGTACCATTTTTACTTTTCCTATTATTAGCGACTTGAGAGATCTGAGTGAAGAATCCTTAGCTCACAGTGTCCGAGGTAAAAGCTTTTGAAGCACTCTAAGGAGTCGCACAATGATAGCCTGTAACTGTTTCAAAATCATAACTCGTTGTTGGCCTCCATATAAGCCTCTTGTGCTTCTGCTAACTCTAGGAATGTATTGTTGGTTGATGCGACAAGAATAAATACAAAGTAATTATGGAGGAACCTCGCAGAGATGGTAGCACATGTTAAACTTCTTGATAGCATTGATTGTCCAAAAATATTAAGTCGACTATGTAATATTATTAATATCTGTTTCATGTTCTTCATTAATGGCTGAAATCAGCCGGAAATTTACTGGTAGTTTTGATGAATGTGGGGTGGTTCAACGGGACATCTTTTGTGAAGAGAACTATTGAAAAATTTGTGCCGATGTTACTTCAAGAAGATCGAAGCTTGTTTAAGGTGTGCCCCAGGGCAGAGCATTTTGTCGATAAAGTCTGCCTGCTTTGGAACGCCAGAAGGTTCCCGCAGGCTTTAGAGGAGTTACCATGTTCACAAATCGTACGATGCATTTGAAAAGGTACGTATTTAAATTCATTTGCTTATGATGTTCTTGCATTTTACATTTATATCGCTCCCATAGAGTACATGAAAGTTATTCCCAACTCGAGCAAGTTAAACATTTGCTAGGTCTGCAGAGTTGAGGATAAGGATTTACTAGGCACGAAAGCATACTCTTCTGTTCTGCTTAAAACTTAGAATGTTATCTCAGAGGTGCGTTGGACAGGAATTATGTTTCTGTAGCTCCTGAGCTTTTGGAGGAGATCCATGTCCAAACATTATGAAACATCTCTCACTGATCGTGACAGGGTTCTTAGGAAATCAAGAAATTAAAGGCATCACAATTTCGAGGGTTTTTCTTTTGTATATAGGTTGTTTGGATTCTGTCACAATATTTATGATCTGAAATTAAACTTGCAACATTAAGACGGAGAATCTATTTAGATTAGTCACAGCACTTACCTTTTTCTTTTGACCCCCACGGCATAGCCATCACGGAGTTTCTGATTACTGTAGATATATTTGAGTCCTGCTGTTGGAAGTATTGGTACTTCTACTTTGCCAAAATTGGAAATATGATGTTTCTAGCATGAAAATGAATAATATGTCGATTAAGTGATGGTATGCAGGACTATCATTTTCCTTCTCCCATGTCCTGGTTTAAAGATTCTGAAATGGTTTTTGATTTCTTAACAGGTGAAATATGCTTATGGAGGGGTTAAGATAGTATTCGGTAGCCAAGCTATCTGTCTTTGGGTGATTACCCGTTTACATGGGGAAAAAAGCAATTTCAACGCGTTGGCAGAATTTTTATGATATATTGCACTGAACTGTCAAGGTTTGGCTTAACTTTTCCTCTAGATAGACAGAGAGCTTGCAACCCTGTTCACATGATGTAGTTAACTTGCCCCGCTATGGTCTACTTGTTCCTTTTGGTTCCATCCGGAGCGGTAGGATACATAGATGGCGGTTTTGCTCCTACAGAATCAATGGTCGATAGAAGGCTTCAAAATTGGCTTCTGGTATCAGTCGGCTTTTGGTATCAATCAATGATCGAGAGAAGCCTGAGAAATAAAACCTGGAGAATCAAGTCTCTGAATGAAACTCAAGAATGATATTAAGAAGTCAAAGCTTTAAGAAAATCTGGCTGTGGAGCCAGGTGATAAAGAACGATGGATGAGTAATTTTACAGCACTTAGTGACTGGGTTTCCGTTGAGTTATAATTTTGTGAAGATCTTCCATTTTATTTGTTAAATGAAGGCATTTCTGGATTATAATTTCAAGTCCTTTTAACATTGTGTTGTATTTGGTGGTCGGGACTTGGGAGATATTGCCATATGGGTTTGGTAGCCTCTAAACAAAGAGGATAAAGTCTTCTTTCGGAGCTAAATCAAATCTTTATCAATGTATTTTGAATTTGTTTGTCTTGAATATATTGTTGTATGCTGGATTTGGTGGTTGGAAATCTGTACTTGGATTCAGATGTGTAAGTAAATTGGCTAAAATCATTTACTGTTTGTGCATTTTAGAAGAAAGAAATCACATATGTATTTTCTTGTCCTCAAAATAAGACATCTCTTGGCCAAATACAGCCATCATCAATGCTTCAGCAAGTCCATCCTCAAGAGGGCGTGCCTCCATGTACGGCTGTGCTTGTTTGGAGACTTGGTTCTCGAAGATTTTCCTAGCACTGTCTTGCGGAATGAAACGACAGGGTCAGACATCAGAATTCCTGCATGAAATCGTCCCGCAAGTCAGATCTCAAGATGGAGTGCTCCAGCACCAGCAGTAATGTGCTCGTGCGACTACTCGATGGTACACACGCCATAGAAATCAGATTTGGACAGACACGTAAGCCCTTCAACCAGCTTGGGCAGGTCACAGGCAACCTTACACTGCACAGCAATACAGACGACAGAACAATTAGGGCAACTGTGTTACCACAACTTTTTGCATAACACCTGCAGTTTAGAGTAACGGAAGCACCCTACTACTATGATCCAATCTACTATAGCTGGCTGGCTCGATATGGGAGACTGCAACAAAAATTGCTGCTCCGATTCTAATATTCTATGGGTATGTGGAAATCTAGAAATTTATTGTTTTCTGAGAAGCAAGCTACTCCTGTTTAGTGAATTCTTGTTGGCGCAAATTCTCTATTCAGAGATTACTATCAAGTGGAGGTAAAACTCAATGAACCAGTCTTGATCTCAGCTGAAGGCCAGCCTATTTGTCAGCCTCCTCCTGAGGATTTGTCAAGCTCCACTTTGATGCATATACAAGAGACTTCTCATCAGCTTCAGAGTGTTTTGTGTGTGGGAGAAAAGCTGTGTACTGCATTGAAACTGTAAACCTTAATAGCAACAAATTCAAGCATACCGACTCAGAAAATAGTACTCCTTCAAGAGAAAAATATGAAATAAAGCTGTGTACTCCAGCTTTTACTGGTTCATCCTTAAAAACTCAATCTAAATCTAAGTTTCCTTTCTAAGGAAAGAACCAAAACTGATATTCTAATTTCCTGCAACTAAGTACTAAACCATGCAATTCTAGCTCCAAATTGATATTAAGGATCATTATCATTTTTTGGTGCTACATATGCTTTTTATAAAGATCATCTTAGTTCAAAAGGCACCATATCTAATGTAATGCAGTACAAACTAGTGAACTAAATGTCAGGTTCATAAATTCTGCAGTCATGGTATCAGTCTTTACTGCAGATAGTCAGAAGCTCACTACAGATAGGGACAGCAGTGCATATAAGAGAACAGTAACAGTCATAGGATATGTTTAATAAATGGATGCTTGCTGCTGCTAAATGTAACATGCAAGAAATAACTGTAGAAATTGGTCAGAATGCTCTTATGAAGCCAAAACGTATACGATGGGTTTACAGGAGGCAATTGATAAGAAGAAATCTTGATTTTAAAATTCTTCATAACTACTAAGGGTTTGATGCTGCGCAAATGCTACCTCCAAAATGCAAACTGGTGTTGCTCTGCAAAGGGTTAGTAATAGTCCCAAAGTACAATCGTGCACAAAACAGTTATGGACTAAGCAATGCCAGGTATCCCATCCCGCAGAGTCTCAGGCTCTATCCTTTTTTACCATCATTGCCAACGCTGGTTAATCTTGCAATTGCAAATATGGTTAAGCTTATAAAGTCACTTCATATCCGAAAGTGTAAAGTGTTGGAACTTAGAAGAGTTGAGAATCATGAATCAGGTGAGGTTACTTTGTTCAAAATAGTGAAAGGCTTTCTTTGTGTATCTCCTTACGGATGATTAACACGTCCTAATCCTGGCTAGGCGGGGACAACACTAGCTGCCTCTAACTTTCTACCATGCAGTGTCAATACACTAGACAAAAATATGAAAAACTATGAATTTACATCCCTGTGATTATGTATCAGATAAACAGTAAGAAGTAAGAAAAAATATATTCCCTCATACTACTGAGAAAGCCCCCGCATTCCGCAATTTGGCTGCATTTACTAAGACTAGCATTGCCATGTTATGTGCCTAAAATCTCAAAGAGTTTGTCTGCAGCAGTTTGATGACCCAAGAATATTGTAGACAAGAACAAACTAAATAGTTTCTCCAAGGGTGAAAATACACTAGAAAAAAGTTAATATTTGATCAAATGAGGCAGTTTAAAATTCAAAATGACAAACTTGTATGTTACCTGTAAGCAGATACCCAGGAATAGCATCGGTACAGAGAAACAACTTGCCAAGTTATGACGGCCAATACCAAAAGATTAGCGTGTACACTAGAGGTTGAACTGACAAAAACTACTGCTGCAATCAAGGTCTAAAATACCCAACTCGTTCTTGACAGAAGTTTATACAGCAACTTCAATCGACATACCAGACACTATTAGATAAAGTGTGTGTGTTCAGTCAAGTCAGAATTAGTTGACTTGACTTATTCTTGTAATTGTAAGTGTGTGAGAAGTCTGTGTAACACTACAGCAGGATTGGTCTCTTTAATAGCCAATCATAACTCTTGCAAGAACTAATCTTTTCTAACACAACCTTTACCTGTTTCTCATGGTATCAGTGGGAACGATCCAATTCTAAAAATTCTTACAATTCTTCTCTGCAAACAATCTTTCATGTACAATTTTTACAGCAGATCTCAGAATCAACAACCTAATTTTCCATACAATTTTTTACGATTCTACATTTTTTTTCCAGTTCAATCTTTACCTAGTTTAGGTCAAGATTTTTCATCAAGAACATCGATCATGATTTGGCTTCAGTTTTCTTGGTTCGTCAACAACAAATTTGTGATTCTGGTTGTACATGTCCGTCATTACGTATCAAAGAAGAAGACAAATGGCTAGTTCTTCCGCTGCTCAAGATGGTAATTCTCTCAATTTTTCATTACCATTCTCCAATATTACAAATTTTGTTTCATCTAAGCTTGATTCAACGAATTTTTTACTTTGGCGTGATCAATTTGAGTATATTCTGATCTCAACTGACAATATGGATATGTTAATGGTGATGTAAGGGAACCTTCTAAATATACTGTTGTCGATGAAAATTCGATTTTAAATCCACAATGGGTGTATTGGAAGAAGGTGGATTCTTTTGTTATGAGCTGTTTAAAAGCTACTTTTACACCATCTGTTTCTAGAGATGTGCTGGGTTTGTTAACTGCAAGAGAAATTTGGTCTTTTCTTGAAGTAAGTTTTAGAAATCAGTTCATGGCTAGAAAGAGCATGTTAAGGAATCAGTTGTTTAATGTGAAGAAGGGTAATCTCAGTGTTCTTGTATATCTACAAAATTTGAAGAGCATAGCTGATTCTTTGGCAGCAATTGGAGAGAGGGTTTATGAATGTGATTTAGTTATGTATATGCTTAGGAAGAGAGTATGATACTTTTGTGGTCTCAGCACAAAATAGAGAAGTACCCTTTACTTTTGCAGAGTTAAAACCCAGGTTATTAAATCATGAGCAATGATTTCTTTCTCAACATCAGGATTCCAGTTTGTTTTTTGATGCTCAAAATCCTTCAGGTCTTTATTCAAGAAATATGGGTTCTAGTGCTGGAAATGGTAAGGCTAAGAATAAGAGTTCAGGAAATGGATAAAATAACAAGAATTCAGGAAGTTTTCATAATCCTAACAATAATAAGAGCAATTCAAATTACAGACCTAATACTTCTTATGAGTGTAGTTCTAGTGCTGGCAATGTTAGAAGAGATTATTCTCAAGTAGAATGTCAGATTTGTAGAAAGAAGGGGCACTATGCTAGTAGGTGCCATTTTAGATATTATCCACCAACATCTGGTTCAAATTGAAATACTGGGAATGTGACAGCAAACATAGCTCAGCAGTCAGCTTTTACTTCAAGTGAAGATATGGGTTATACTAGTCCTTCTACTTCTAAAGCTCCATAGTGGCTTGCTGATTCTGGTGCCACGGCACATATGACTGCTGATGATACTCTTCTACAACATACTTCTAGCTAGAAAGGAAAGGAGCAAGTACAAGTAGGCAATGGTAAGTCTCTTGTGATTACTTCTACCGGAACTTCAAGCATTCAAACACCTAAAACTAGATTTAGGTTGAACACTGTCTTACTAGTGCCAGCTATGAAACATAATCTATTGTTCATTGCTAGGTTTACAAGGGATAATCATTGTTATTTCAATTTAACTCTAACAACATATGAGATTAGAGATCTTTCTACACATGTTTTGCTTGCTCATGGTGCTGTAGTTAATAATCTTTACCCTATTCAAAATTCTCTTCTTTCTTCTATTCCTAATATTGCTTTGTCTGCTGCTATTTCTGCTCCTTCTCATGTATGGCATAACAAATTGGGTCATCCATCTAATCATATTGTTCAAAAGCTGCATTCCTCAAAACATATTGTTTTAACAACTCCTCAATCTGTCTCTTTGTGTGATCCATGTCAGCTTGCTAAAAGCAAAAGACTACCTTTTCAACTGTCTGATTCTCATGCAAATAAACCTTTGTTTTTAATTCATTGTGATGTGTGGGGTCCCACAATTTCATATTTGAATGATTATAGTTACTATATTGTTTTCATAGATGATTATAGTAGGTTCAATTGGATTTATCCAATGGAACTGAAATTTGATGCCTCTAAGTGTTTTACTCATTTTAAAACTCATACTGAAAATCAGTTTTCTACAAAAATTGTTTCTTTCCAACTGGATGGTGCTGCTGAATTAGTGAAAGGCCATTTCAAAATTATTCTTGAACAGAATGGTAATCTTGTTAGAATTTCTTGTCCAAAAACACCAGAGAAAAATGGTCTAGCTGAAAGGAAGCATAGACATATTACTGAAATGGGTAATACCCTTTTGTCTAATTTTTTTTTTCCCAAAGAAATGTGGTATGATGACTTTTTAACTACCACGTATCTTATTAATAGAACTCCCACAAAAGTTTTAAATTTCAAGTCTCCATTTGAAGTTCTGTTTTGTTCTGTTCCTGACTATTCTTTCTTGAAAACTTTTGGTTCTGTCTGTTTTCCTCATTTGACTCATATTCGACCTAATAAACTCTCTCCTAAATCAGTTAGATGTGTTTTTCTTGGTTACAACTCTTTGCATAAGGGATATAAATGTTGTAATCCTGTCACTGGAAAAAATTATATCTCTAGAAATGTGGTTTTTGATGAATCTCAGTTTTACTACTCTGGTTCTGTGCATGTTACTTCCACTCCATCTAATGATTCTTTATCAATACAACTTCCACCCACTTCAAATGATGCTCCTTCTTCTACCACTATGGTTACTAGATCTCAAAAAGGCATTTCTAAACCTAAATTGTTTCCAGATCATGTTTCTCATGTTTCTATCAAATATCATATTTCTACTGCTTTTGCTTCTTTATTAACTACAGTTACTGAGCCAAAAACTTTTAAACAAGAAATGACTGATCCCAAATGGCAGTTGTCCATGAAAGATGAATATGTGGCTTTGAGGGATAATGATACTTGGGATTATGTTGCTCCAAAACCTCATATGAACATTCTGGGATCTAAATGGGTGTATAAAGTTAAGCAAAAAACAGATGGAACTATTGATAGGCTTAAGTCTAGACTAGTGGCTAAGGGGTATAACCAACAGGATGGTATTGACTATAATGAAACCTTTAGTCCTGTAGTTAAATCTACTACTGTGAGAGTTGTTTTATGCATGGTCATAGCATATAATTGACAGATAAGGCAGTTGGATGTAACTAATGCCTTGTTACATGGCTATTTGGATGAAGATGTCTATATGTCCCATCCATAAGGTTTTATAAATCCTGATTATCCTTCAAATTATGTTTGCCATCTTAAGAAAAGTCTATATTGTTTGAAACAAGCACCCACAACTTGGTTTCACAGGTTCAGTTCTTTTCTTCTTACTTATGGTTTTGAAAAGGCAGTTTTTGATAATTCAATGTTTGTGCTCTCTTCTCAACATGGAATGCTTGTTTTATTGCTGTATGTGGATGATATTTTATTGACTGGTAGTTCTTCAAAATTGATTGATGCATTGATTATTTCTCTTAAGAAAGAATTTGCTATGAAAGAACTTGGTACTTTGGGATATTTTTTGGGTGTTGAAGCTGTCAGGGATAATGATTCTATTGTACTGACTCAAAAGAAGTACACTCTGGAATTATTGTCAAAAGATAATATTCTTGATTGTAATCCATGTGATACACCAGTAACAAAGGGAGCAAGAGTATCCATATATGAGGGTACACAATTACAAGATGCTACTGAGTTTAGAACCATTGTAGGTAGTTTGCAGTATTTAACCATAACAAGGCCTGATATTTGTTTTGGTGTGAATTATGTGTCCCAATTCATGCATTCACCCACAGATATTCATATGAAGTTAGTTAAGAGAATTTTAAGATATTTAAAAGGCACCATTGGTCTAGGAATTACTTTGAGAAGAGATAGTTTGAAGAATTTAAAAGCATATACAGATTCAGATTGGGCAGGATTTCCAGATACAAGGAGATCCACTTCAGGTTATGCTGTGTTTCTGGGTTCAAATTTGGTTTCTTGGTCTTCTAAGAAATAATCAACTGTTTCTAAGTCTTCAGCTGAATCTGAGTATAAGTGTTTGTCTTTAGCTTCTGCAGAATTGAATTGGCTGGTTGATTTGTTATCTGAATTATATGTTAGTGTTTCAACTCCAGCATTACTTCTTTGTAATAATACAAGTGCTCTCTCTTTGGCTTCTAATCCTGTTTTTCATGCCAGGACAAAACATATAGAAATACAATATCATACTGTGAGGGAACTGGTGGAGAAGGGTTTCTTAAAGTTACATCATATCTTAAGTGAAGAACAGATAGCAGATATTTTTACAAAAGGCCTTTGTTTTCCTACTTTCTCTAGGTTATTACATTCCTTGATGCATACAGTTCCACATTGTTCCTCAACCAGTGCTTCTGCAGTTACTTAGTGTTAGATAAAGTGTGTGTGTTCAGTCAAGGCTTCTTCTGCTTCAGTCTGCAAGTGTGTGTGTTAAGTGCTAGCTGCTTCTGTTTGCAAGTGTATGTTCTACTGCTTCAACTTGCTTTTAAAGCTTCTTTACTACTTCAGTCTACTGCTTCAATTCTTCTGTTAAACCTTCTGCAGTTCAAGCTTCTTCACTACTTAAGTCTATTGCAATGTCAGGCTATGTTTTCTGTTTCTGTAACTATAAAGACCCTCAAGATCGTCAACGCTATTAGTCTAGTCAAGAGACGTCTAAGTCGCTAATAACTCGATTAGTTTAACACGAACGTCATTTAATAGAAATTAATCTAACAACGATCTAGATACGAAACTAGTACCACTGGTTAGATCTCGAAAAGTTATGCAGATTAGACTACTCGAACGTGTCAATCGGATACCGGACGAAAAAGATATCATTAGATGAGTATGAAGGGCAAAATAGTCTTTTCATAGTTTAACCGACCTGACTGCCCTCTTTCTTTCTCTTTTCTTTTCTCTTCTCTTCTTTCTTCTCGTATTCTCTGTTCTTCTCCTTCTTCTTTTACTTCTCTTCTTTCTGTTCTTCCTACGAGAGATGAGCTGTGAGTGAGGATTGATTACAGAAACTTGGTGATGGAGATGTATAGATGATGGTGGAGTCGAGGTCGTTGTTGATTAAACTCTACAGATGAAACAAAAAGAGGAATTAAGTTTTCTGTGATATGGATGATGAATTGATTGGTGTATTGAGTTTATGATGGATGAAGATCGAATGGGTTTACGTTTAATTGTAGTTTTGAAGTTGATCCAGTGATGAATCGAAGATTTAGGGTTATGGTTCAATTCTGGAAATGAAGAAAATCAACAGAAGATTTGAAATTGAGAGATGTAGACGCAGATTAAGAAGAATTGATGGTGACGGTGTTAATTCGAGTGTTTGAATCCAGCCTAAAAAGAAAAGGTAATTAGGGTTTGTAGTAATTTCTTGAAGAAGGATTAGGAGATGAAGTTGATGTTTTAGGAAGGGGATTAGAGATAAGTTTGGTTGGATTGAGAAGTTAGAGTTATGTTTTGAACTCAAATTAGAAATTAGAGGATTGAGAAATGTTTTAGGGTTTCTGAGAATCAAAGATGATGATGAGTATTGAGGGGATGTTGTTAATCTTGAGACGAGTTGATGAATGGAGTCAGGTGAAGAAGAACTTGAATTCAATTGCCTGAGTATTACTGAATTAAGGTAATTGTTCTTATAAAATTAATTTAAGTTCCTTTTCTGAGTTTGTGTGATTGTTAATGGATTCATAGTTGAGTTAGGTAAAAGGGGATATGAGTTAAGGACGGTCTTGATACTTTTCAGTCTCTGCCTCCTCGAGGGAAAGATCAAGGTCGCAACAAGCATTTGGGGGCTGATACAAGAGGGATAATTTGGGAGAGTCGTGGTAACCGTAGTCGACTTGTAATCCGTGAACCTACTGGAACAGTTGAACAAGATGAAGAGGAAAGTGAGGAGGAAGATAATGAGGTTCATCCAAGTCAATTAGCAAGCCAAAGCGAAGTTTGTAGGCCAAGTCAACAACCGACACAAGGCAAAGGCAAAGGCAAGGGAAAAGTAAAAGTTAAAGGTTCCCACCTTCCTGATGCTGATGACATGATACCTGACCTTGCTCGTGGTAGAATTTGGGGTGAAGCTGACGATCCGAGAATTCTATTTGGCTACAAGGACACGTGGGCTCGTACTATCTATCAAACCTATGTAATAATTTTTTATCTTGTGCATATGTAGTATTCTTGTGTATTTATGTAAAATATTTTAATCGTACTATCTCCTAATTGTAGGATCATAAGAAGGATGTGCGTGTTTGCTGAAACCAAGCCGCGTCTCATTGGGATTTGTCTAAGGAATGTGAAGAGGTCCAAACATTAGTAAGAGATTCTGGTCTATATGCTTGGGTTGAAAATTATGTGAAGTGTGATTCTGTGACAGTCAATTGCTTCGTCGAACCATGCACTTCCCATTTGGGGAGATGACCTTGATCCTTGATGATGCTCAGAACATTCTAGGTTTGAATGTTATCGGAAAATCAATTGCAGAAGGAGATAAGTGTCCGGACCTAGAATGGTCGAAGTTGCACGCCCTGACTAACAAGCTATTGGGTTGGGACTACAAAACTTCTGTGGAAAGCTTTTATGTATCTAAGGCTAGTAGGACAAAGACAATCAAGCTGACGCTGCTTAAGGAGAAGTTTGAAAAAACGCAGGAAAGAAGTTTGAAGGATGGATGGAACCCTACACAAATTCGTTATACAGCCGCTGCGTACCTGTTATTCATCTTGGGCACTAAGGTATTCCCTGATACTAGTGGCAACAAGGTTAGTGCAAGCCTCCTTCAATACTTGGATCCATTGGAAGATGTCTATAACTATTCTTGGGGCACCGTGGTAATGGCACATTTGATGGTGGAGATGAGAAGGGTCAATAAGGATGTTACAAACCAATTTATTAGGAATTTCACTCTGCTCCATGTAATTTTGTTTTTAAACTTATGTTCTTATGTATATTGTTCACATGTACCCTTATTATGAACTTAGAAACAAAATTTACTGCTTCTTATATGTATTATTCCACATAGGTATAGGTGTGGGCTTATAAACACTTCCCAACATTGTTCAAAGACTACCCCTTCTTGAAGATCATAGACCTTCCCGAACCCGAGGCATCTAGAGCTAAGAGATACCAGTTCAACAATATTCCGAAGCCCGGTAACAATCGTCGACTGATAGATATGAGATTGGCTCTGGACGTGATGACTACCAAAGACGTTGTGTTCAACCCTTACAAGGAGATTAGAGAGAACAACCAAATTGTGAGGTTTAATAACATTGCATTCTACAATGGACCGTTGTTCTACCTAATGGGATACGTTATGGCTGATCCTCGATGTGTGATGCGAAAACTTGGATATAAGCAATTACCTTGTTTTATGACAGCCTCTACTTTAAGGTACTCTCTTGACTTGGCTGAGTGCATTACAACTTCCTCAAAGTTGAGGGTAGCGTATGATCCAGTTCCAGAACCAACACATTGGAGGGATAGGAAACCAAGTCGTTTGGTAGATATTAATAATTGGGAGCTTGTGAACAACGGTGATGAAGCCGATCCCACCTACTTTGATAATTACCTGGAATGGTCACATCCTTTTGTCGTGAGCCCGGACGACGTCCAAGTTCCACCCCAGAAAAACACTCCCGTTTCAACTTCTACAGAGGCACCACCTACAATGGCCCAACTTAATAAGACTCTTGGATTGCTAGTAAGTATTGTTAATTCCTTAGTCGTTTAATGTACACATAATCTTATATTAGCATATATATATACTAATTATGTGTTGGATGTATGAAACTAGCGGCGTTGGCTTGGCAAGATGAAGAAGATGATTGGTTGCAAGTATGAGGAAGGAGAGGTGCTATCCCTTGAAGAAATGATGGAAGTCGAGGAAAAGCTTTATAAAATTGAAGACCCAAGTGCAAAAGCTTTGTTCGGGGAAACGAGGAAGGTTGCGGTCCATAAGAAGCAAAAGACCAAGTGATTAATTCTTTAGTTGTGTTTTTTCATTTGGATGGTGGTTGTTACGTTTTGAATAATTCCGAACTTTTTTTTGGTTGTACCTCATGATTAACTCTTTAGTTGTTTGGTTTACTTTTGGTTTATGATACCTGGATTAAGAGCATTTAAGCACAATCCAGTTGTTTGGTTTTTGTTGAACATGTTTATATTTCTAGTGAAATGTTTTTCTTTGTAGGTTTGTAAGTTTTGTTTACACCATAGGTGCCGGCATTAAAACGTGTAGGTTCTACAACGTCGGGACTGTTTCCGGCGTGTAAAAGTAATTATATTTCCATGCTGCCACTTGTACCAGCATTGAATGTTTTTTCTATAACGATGCCGGAATTGGAGGATGAAAGGGTCCAAGTTCCTGTATAGAATTTGGACAGTACCGACATTGAAATATTAACTGAATCTATGACGGAATTCTGATTTTCTTACACTTTGATAGTTTTTCCATAAAACCGACATTGGTTTCGATAAAATTACAATGCCGGTATTGATTATAAATCCGTTCCGAATGATCTTTCATTTCATTCCTAAGTAATCTATTACATTGGATTTGAAACTTTAAATTAAAACATACTAAAAAACATGGAATGGAGTAATTTTGGTTAAAGATGATCTCAAAATCTATTTCCATCCCTTTTCAACAATTGCGGAACTTTTGAGCCTTTCGCAAATATCTTCGAAGACATCGTCTGGAATCTCGTTGTCAAGGACCATCTTCATTGGTTCATCTTCTCTTTCAACATATTCCTTTCCCTTCATTTAACACCCATCACACCCATAAATAGGCTTGCATTGGCCCTTGTGGTTTTCTCTTGATTCTGCTAGTGCAACAACTTTGTCAAAACATTGAAACTTATCGCACTTTGGATAATTCAAACACCTTAGAAACATTCTTCCATTTTCAGCATCATCAGTTTTTGCAATCCAAAACCGGCGTGTCCCATCACAGCTTTTACACTTTGAATAAATAAAAGGACAGTCCATGGCTAGATGAGAAGGTGACTTGCAAATTTGACAGCTGCAATGATGACTTTGTAAGAGAAGAATATATTAGTGATACGTCCTAGTAGAGAAGGTTTTAATAATGTTGAATATACTTACTTTGCAGGTAGAGCTTGATGGTGGTTTGCAAATAAAGCTTGTTGATGAATCTCCCATCGCTTGTGAAGCTTGAACCGTTCTTGATTGATCTATTTTTTGAGTCTTGCTATCTTAAGAAAAGGAATTTTTTTATTTGGTGGGTGCTTTGTGTAAATTTTTTCAAAGGAATGGGGGGTATTATATAGAAAGAATCTCCAACGGTCTTATTTTTCAAAAAACTAGCCGTTTTTTTTTTTAAAAATTCACTAGTACCGGCATAGTCGCAGAAATATAATCACTACCGGAACCAAGTACCGGCTTTGTTCTCTGTTGTTGAATCAATGCCGGTATTAGCTGCAGATTTGGCCCAATCTCTGTGAAGAAATTCACGGGTAATGGCATTGACATTTAACGATAATCCATACTGGAACCTAGTGCCGGCCAATCAGTTCACATTAACTTCAATGCCCGCACAGGTGATTTCAAAAAAAACTAGCCGTTGAGGTTTTTCTCTATATAAAGAGAGCTAATACTTGGATCCAATTGCCAAAAACTCGTGTGTTCTTATATATATCCTTGAGACTCTACACTTATAAAACCCTAAACCCTAGAATATTCATCTATAGATAGCTTAGTATAGAACCTACTCCCACATACAACAAATGGCATCGTTTGACTCCGAGGAAGATTTAGCAATCACCAAAGCATGGTACTCCGAAACTCGTCCTTCAACTATAGATAACAGTTCGGGGGATTCCATGTGGTTGAAGATTTTTAACAAATTTACTCACGATTATGGGAACCCGAAAGGAAGAACTTCTCAACAAATCGAGCAACGTCACGACATCATCCTAGATGCGGTGTTTTAGTATTTAAAAATCAAACACCGGATCGAGCACGCTACCCATAATAGATTGTCCCCTCAACAAGTCGTAAGTATCTTTATGATTAATTCGACACAATCCACTCTTTTCGATTTCTATGTTACAAACTAAGTTTGTGTGTTGATTTTGTAGCATGAAGCCGTGAAAGCGTGTTACCTACAGGACAAGGGGGAAGCATTCATGTTTGATGAAAACGTGAACCACATGGTAACCAAAGTCACCGAGTACCACCAGTTGGGTGAATCAGATACAGATTCTTCTTAAAAAGATTGATAGATTTAGTTCTTTTTGGTAAGGTTTTGTGGGTTGATCTCTATGTAAACCCTCATGATACTATAACTTGTCCACTTGGGTCATCAAGTGGTTTAAAGGCTTGATGCACGTGCTAAGTGCATCCGTGCTTCCTGCGACAAGGATTACATTTGAAATAAATTACAGTTTCGACATACTATGTTAACAAAATTCAAAGCCGTTATCTCATTCCGGAATTGATATTCTATGCCGGGATATAGTGTCAAAATTTTATGGCTTCTGTGGATAATAAACCTTATTCCGGCATTGATTTTTAATACGCCTCTATGCCGGCAATCAATTTGACCATAGTTTAGTGCCGGGATTTAACATTCCCAATGACTATTTTTTCAAACCATAAACCAGTAAAGGGAACTGCCGGCTTAGAGTTTAGGTTACTGATAATGCCGGTATAATAAAGTGATAAAAGAGCCGTTGTGTACTCATCTATTTAAAGGAATGGATACAACCATTGCACTTGATACCTCTAAAAAAAAAAGTAAGCTCCAACACATATCTCCAATGTCGAATCCATAAACAACTACCGATTTCATAATTTCAATGGAAAAAGAAAAACTTAAGAAGAACAAACTATCCACTCCGATAGGAAATCAATTATCATCCACCACAACTTCAATTGCCATTATACAAGAAAAACTTAGAAGGAAGGAAGAAACCAAAAGTCAATTTCCGCAATGGAAGAAGAGATACTCATAAGGAAAAGAGAAAAATAAGAGGCAGCAAAAGAAGCAAAATATCGCAAAGAAACCAAGGAAATATACGAACGTGTAAAGCAAGCGAATATAGAAGCAGATGTTGAGGAAGAAACAGAATGGATTAAAAATTTCTACATAGTATCGGATTTACCGGAAGATCACCGCACTTTGGATCTTTTTTGGGGTCTTGTTAGCAGTGGTCCTTATATGCCAAAGTTTGATGACGGTAAGTGCAAGAAACGCAAAATGGATTATGGGAATGAGTTTGTAGCGAATCGAACAACTGCCCTCATAAAATTATGTCGCAAATACAACGAGTTTTTCGCAAGATACAAAGGGAATAGGTATCAAGCTCAGGACGCATATACCAAGTGGAGAAAAGAGCCTTTTAGGCATTTCGAAGCTGCTTTGTTTATTGAATCTCGTTCCAATAAACCTTGTTAGTTACAATTAGCTTGAGATCTTTCATTTTATGTGTAACGTTGTTTAAGTGGTTAATGTTTTTAAGTTTATTTCCTTAAGATTAATATGATCAACATACAATGCCGGTATCCTGGACTCAATTTAATTTTTTTGTCGGAGTGCCGGCATTGAATTGTACTATCTTTCTATGCCGGCATTATGACGATTACAATCTCAAGTTATGTGGCAGTTAAAAACTCCTTAATTCCACTTATGTGACGGTTTCAAACTCCCTTATCCCACTTATGTGACGGTTACAAATTCCTTAATTCCCTTTATGTGTCGGTTACAAACTCCTTAATTCTATTTAAGTGACGGTCATAGAAAGGAAAGTATTCAATCTCTCTTTGTATTCATTCTACCTTTGTATTAAATCTCCCTTTTTGTTTCATCTTCTGTACCAAAGACAATGGGTCGTCGCAAACCCAAACCCAAACCCAATCCTGAAGAATCTGTTGATGATGGTGGTGAATCTAAATCGAAAGCGCAACAAGTGCCTGAAGAGTCTGTTGGTGAGGAGGAAATAAAAAATTTGATGCGGTAAGTGATGTATATGTTGAATTGAAGTATTTTAGGGTTTATCCCATACTAGCAAACACAAATTGAAACTTGCTTGATTAGTCTTTGTACAACACAAAAACAAAATTTTGAAATTGCAATTTAGTCAATTGAAATTGAGTTACATGTTTGTTTCGCGGTAGAATTCAATTTGAAAACCATTCCGGATTATATGTCTTGTATCTCTCTCTTATTGCATGAAACTGACGGCATCTAAATTTAGTTGCATACTATGCTGGTTTTCTGTGCCGGTTTTGTATATTTAATCAATACCATGCCGGATTATATGTCTTTATTTGCTTCTTCTGTTAAAAACTCTATACACAATTCCCCCACTTCCGTCATAGGATATCTCTATTTTACCATGCCGGATCATCCATGCCGGCATTGTCGATATGTTTACTAACCATGCCGGTTTTCATTCCCTTAACTTGTTAATTCTGTGTATAAAATTCAAGAAAACCGGCATTGAGTTTTAATCATTTAGTACGCCGGCAAGACTGCCGGCACTGATTGTATGTTTAATAACCATGCCGGCAACCTATTTATAACTCAGTTTACATAATTGGACGTAGGTCTAGAGCAACACAAATGAAGAAAGGAAAGGGAAAAGATGTTGAAGAAGTAAAACCTAAGTCTTCTCGGGGTCGACGTAGTCGTTCTGATCCGGATCGTGCTAAGGTCATCATTCGGGAACGTACGGGAGACACAAGCAGTGATGATGATGATGATGATAGTGAGTGTAAAAAATTTCCTAAACCGGACCAAGCAGGTGGCTCATTCTAACAAGCAGCTGGCTTAGGACAACCTGATGTCGGAGATCAAGCCCCTAAGAATAATGAAAAGGCACCCCCAGCCCACCTTCCTACAAGATATGACATGATTCAAAACCGCGATGATGGAAAACAGTGGGGTGAACCGATAAACCAGCAACTCTTATTTGCCTACAATCACTCTTGGGATCGTTGGATCCATCAAACTTATGTAAGACGTTTGCATATTGTTATTATATTATTTATCTATGATCAAGTGAATTTAATTTAGTTTGGTGTGATTTATAGGAACAGAAGAAAGCCTTCCGTGTTAGCCGCAATCAATCAAGTGATATATGGCCTTTGGAGTTAGAATGTCCCCAAGTTCAAGCAATATTCAAAGCATCTGGGTTGTATTCCGCGGTAGAAAATTATGTGGTCACTGATCCCGTCACGACGAACTGCTTTTTGGAGAGGTTTTTTGGTGAAACTGATACCATGCATTTTCCTTTTGGCGAGATGACCATTATCCCTGAAGATGTCCAAAGAATATTAGGTATAGAGGTTCTTAGGAAAGCCGTTAAGGAAGGAGATCACTGTAAGGACCTAGAATGGGAAAAAATCTATGAGCTGACTAAAAAGTTGTTTGGGTGGGACAAGGAAACGATTATGGAAAATATGTACAAGATAGACCGTTCCCTGATGAAGACTATCACATTCATCAATCTCGTTCGATTGTTTGGGAATACGAAGGATAAGGAATTGAATCCCGAACAAGTTCAGCAAACTTCCGCTGCTTATCTGTTGTTCACCTTGGGCTCTGTTATATTCCCTGACGCTAATGGTAACAGGGTGCATATGAACAATCTACAGTACTTGGATCCCTTTGATAGGGTCAATGAGTATTCATGGGGCACTGCTTTCTTGGCACATTTTTTGGCAGAAATGTGTAGAGCTTCTAATGCGAACGCCTGTGAATTTAATGGTTTTTTCACTTTAATTCAGGTATATTGAACTAGTTATTTTGTCATCATTGTCATTAATTTTGTTAGTTTCCAATTATTTTTTTACTTATACATTTCATTTTAATGATCTTTCATTGGCATAGGTGTGGGCTTATGAACACTTCCCAAAATTGTTCATAGAGTATAAAGGATTGAAGAAAGTACGTGAATATCAACAGCATGAGCCTCTAGCTCAGAAATACTTCTTTAACAATGTCTCGACGCCCAATAACAGGAAACGGTTATTCGAAATGAGATTTACTTTGGACTCCATGGCTGTCCAAGATGTTTTGTTTTACCCATATAGGAATGCAAGAGGAGTTAACTTTGAAAGGCGCAACAATGTTTCATTTTACAACGGACCGTTATTTCATCCAAACGGATTTATGATGCACAACCCTCGCCATGTAATGCGCAAACTTGGGTACAAGCATAAAGATCTTAGGGATACATCTTATCAGAAATTCTCTCATGACTTTCCTCAATGCAAAGCAGATGAGAACCATACTCTGGTAGTTTACGACCCAAATCTCATTCTTGCACATTGGAGTGAAAGGGAAGGACGAGGACTTGTGTTGGATAGGGTTGGTTGGGAACTGGCTGAAAACGGTTATGAGACCGAACTAACCTTTCTCAGAGGTCATCGGAAGTACTCTCATCCTTATATTGTACGCCCGGCTATCATAAAACTTCCTCCACAAGAATAACCTCCCTCCACAACTTCGGCTGAAACTACTGTACCCGGACTACAAAAGATCCTTACGTTATTGGTACGTACTTCTTGTTCACCTCCTATTCTTTTAATCTATATCTATGAACTTATATAAGTGTACATACTAAGTACATGTTTAAAAATATGACAACAGCGTAAGTGGATTGGAAATTGTCAAAGTTCTCTAAGAAAAAGAACAAGAAAGGAGAGGTGTTGACCAAGGAAGAAATGGAGAAAGTCGAGCAAAAGATAGACAAAATTGAAGATCCAGAGGCAAAAGACTTGTGGGGTGAAAGGAGGAAGAGGGTACACAAGAATCCAAGGACCGAGTGATCGTGTGTTTCTTCTATAGTATTAGTTTGGTCTTGAACAATCTAGTGTTGGTTTATGTTTGTTTGTGTGTCTTGAAAAATGTGTTTGTTTGTGTGTCATGCTAAACTCTTTGTTTGATTTGGTTTATGTTTGATTTGTTTTCGGTTTGGAACCTCTTAACTTTGGAGTTTTTTATTTTTTTTATACAATCTATTGTTGTTATTTGACTTATTATGTTGATAAACCAGTGTCAAATTACCTCTTTTACAGAGTTTCAATGTGCCAAGATCACATAAATTTCTAAGTTTTTCTTAACTACCAGCATGGTCGAAAAGAGTAAAATCAATGCCGGGACCCTGAATTTTCCAAAATACTCGAAAATTTCAGAATTTCGGCATTGAAGTTTTTTTTGGATACCATGCCAGTAGTCTGTAATTTCCAGGTGCAAAATATTTTTGTTAGTGTATCGTCACTGTTTTTAGTTTATTTTCAATGCTGGCACATTTACTGATTTCTCTGGATGTTTTTCTGAATTCCCGGCACCGTTTCAAAAGTTAAGTTCTACGCCGGCACAAATGTTCCGGCGTTGTAATGATGAAACATAACTATGCCAGCATTGGCATCAAAATATGATTTAATGTTTACAATTCACACTTCCAAAAAAACGAAATGTTGCGTATTAGTGAACCAAATATATCCAAATTACTCATCATCGCTTCCACACGTATGAAGTTGCATCTTCTCCTCTTGGAGAGGTTTTTTTGATAAGGCCAACGCATCCCAAAATTTGTGATTCTCCTCATACAATGCCATCCATTCCTTCCAGAGATTGGGATCTATATCCTCTTTTTTAATCATCCCACAAATAGGTGGCAATGGACAATTTTCCTTGAGTTTTAGACTAATGAAATGATTACCGTTCACGAACGCCAAAACAACTCTTCTCTTCTTAAGGGATCCTTCGCATTTTTGCCACTTTGGTGTAAATGTTACTTCTACGGTGGGGGTAAAATAATGAACAACACAATTAAATGTATCCGCCACTAGATGCCCACAAAGCGGCATTCTCATCCAATATTGAAATGGAATGAACTTCATCTCCTGCTCGGGACCTAACACTTGAGCATACATATTATTAAACCCTTCTTCATGACCAAACAATTGCTCATAAAAGCTCTTTTTTTTCATAAGTTGTTCGGCCATCCTCTTTCTAGCATATCGGCATGGTGTCATCCCTTTACTAACCGCTGTCTCAACTAGACTTGCTGGCTAGTAATTAGCCTTAGTTGGCTCAACTAGACTTGCTGGCTAACCGAGTTGCCACGTGAGTAGCTTCAAAGAATTCCTTTGCTTCGTTCGTGTCCCATGGTGATTGTCCGGGATCTTCCGTGGGGGGTGGGTGGGGTGAAAGATAGTTTCTTCCAAAACGGATCAATAACCTCAATAGGTATCACCTCTTCATACTTCACAAGCATATGATGACACGGAAGCCCCAATGAAGACATGTTGGGACAAATACACAGATCACCCGGTTTGCCGTAGTTTATCTCATTTTGCATTTCTCTCATCATATGTTTTATTTCCCAATGAGAGACGTTGAACTCTATGCCTCGGAGCAACTTACAATATTGTAAATATGAAGTCATCCTTTCCATTGAGCTTTTTTCAAAGGCCATCTTGATCCTATCGATATCACTCTTAAAGTATTGCTCCATTGCCTCGGTGACCGTAAGCACGTTTCCTTGGCCGAACTGGATGAGATCTTTAAATCTCCCATGAGCGGACTTTGCTACACTAGTTGCTTCATTCTTGTAGTGTTTATACCGGTTTGTCCATGCACGCACAAATATTTTACTTGAACTTATCTAACCATTGAGTCCGACAATACCATACGGCAGTCGGATAAACTTCGTTCCAATCGGCAATAAACTTGTCCAATCTCTTTTCATACATATCCTCCGTAAGAGACCAATAAACTTTCTCCCAATCTCTTAAAAATTCCAACCACTTTTTATGATTTTCCTCATGTTCTTTGTCCACACGCTGTTTGATCTTGCCTCTCTCATCTTCTTCTTCTTCGGGTGATAGTTTGTTCTTGCGGACATCTTCCTCTAGTTGAACAATCATTCTCTTGTTAATATCCGCCTTAGTGGGTTCAAACAAGGCATGGCAAGTTTTTATGATATTTTGAGGTATATGATATGTACATAGGAAATTTTGTGCATCTGGGAATACATCGGATATTGCATTCATTAATGCGTCATCTTGATCGGTTATGATGACCCTTGGAAGTTGATTTTCCTGGAAGAATAATTTCAATTGTCGTAATGCCCAATGATAATTATAGTCCCTCTCGTTTTCCATTAAGCACCAAGCCAATGTGAATGATTCCTTGTCCGATGCTTGCCCTACGATGTTGAACAACGACATATTGTATTTGTTTGTCTTGCATGTGTAATTCATCAAAAGAACACCACAACATGTATGAGCCAATTGTGAAAGCAAACGATGCGAAATGAATATTTGAAGGGGCTTGTTGTCCGGCACCGTTTTAATAATTTGCGTGTAGTTGTGATCCCAAACTATCTTCTCAAATTCTTGCATAACGGTCCTCCCTTCCCATTCAACCCTCCTAATACTTGCTTGTGCGCTATAAATTGTACTTAGAGAAGACACGTTCGTCCGATCCTTTTCCTTGAAGCCTCTGAGAATTTTTCTCGGTTTGATAAGTTCTTTGGTCAATCTCTTTAGATCCTCCATTTCATGAGGTTTTAGCTTCGCAACTAGGGAGTGACCCACAAAATCTTTTGGATCCCGGTGGTTATGGCGGCCGAAAAACACCGTACAATCCCATTCATTGTCCTTGTCTCTTAAATGGAATACAAGCTTAAAGGGGAAATTATCCTTCCTCGTATGAGTCTTGTATACTATATTAGACTTCTTTGGATATACATAACCCTTTCTCTTGTGGCTATTCTTCTCCTTGTATTGCCCACTTCTCTCGCAAACCATCTCAAAACGATTATTTGAACGTTGGGTATTCCTCACCAACACACACATGTTCTTAAGAGCCGTCTCTTTAGCCCAAGCAATTGCTTCCTCTGGAGATTTTATTCCCTACATTGCAAACAATGGGAGATTATAAGGTTCATTACAAGCAATCCATTAGTAAAGTTCAAGATACTAGGTGAAAAGTATTCTTTGGTAACATACCGGAGACATTTTATAGTATTCCGACGTATCCCGACCAAGCGGTTTTGCATTTGTTGGATCAATATATGTGACAACCTAAGGATCGAATGAAAAGAAAATAAATTAGTTCCAAAATAAATTAAAATACTATGCCGGACCACAGTTCCGGCATGGTCGAACTGAACCAAAACTGAAGTCCGAATTTGAAACTCTTTCCAGCATACATATTTCATTTGAAATCAAATCCGGAAGCAGAAGTGCCGGCATGCTCGTTACCTATGGTTCCACGACGGTTCAGATTTCCGGCGTGGACCATAATTAATGTACCATGCCGGGATTTAGCTTTGGAAAACACTGCTTCGTATATGTTTTTTTGAAGGTACCGACATGGTAACGTTAAAATTGAACAATGCCGGTGCATGTACCGGCATTGCCATCATCTACGGTTCCACGCCGGTACACAGTTCCGGCTTGGTAGTTAATTAATCTAGTATGCCGGTTTTTAGCTTTGGAAGGCACCGCTTCCCGTATGTTTTTCATGCAGTACCGGCATGGTAACCTTTGAATTTAACCATGCCGGTAGCATATTCTGGAGAATATTCCGTGGTAGGTAAAAAGTAACTTTTGTACCGACATAGTTTTTTGGTTGAATACTATGCCGGATTGGGTTTCAAAATGGGGGATATCGGGCTGCCGGCATGGCCGTAGTATGAATACCATGCCGGTACAGCTACTTCTAGCATTGTATTCATACCACGTCCATGCCGGCAGCGAGCTTTTTCAGCTGCAAAAATGGTGGATTCAGAGAAAAAAAATCAAATTTTCAACCTCTTAGCAGTTTTACATGTGTATTGGGGATGCTTGTATGTTGTGCAAGTTTACTTTCTTGTGTAGGTTCTTCAAAAAACTCTCCATGCTCGTAAAAATCATCATTCAAGGGTGTTGGCTCAACAAAGAGTTGCAATTGTGAGTTGTTGTCATTAACTGAAGATTCAAGATATGCTCCTTGTTGTAGTTGAGCTAAAGATTCAGCGGCAGCAATTCTCTCTTCACAATCATCTTCCATTTTCACCAAAAAAAGTTCCCTCTCAAATATTTTTTCCCTCCTTCTACTCTCACCCCACTCACCCAAATACAAATAAAAACGCACACTAATCTTTTAACAAATATTTAAGATTTTCCTAATTATAATTAAACACTAAACCTGATTAGTGAGGGGTAAATTAAGAATTAGGTAAAATACTTAGATAAGGGTGACCCTGATTTGATATTTGGATCCGGTTTTTATCTTTTTCTCTATCACCCAATTAATTTTACTATCCCCAATCGCGCGTTCTTGACGAATGCTGATTGCTTTCAATGATTTTTCATTTTAATTTTTTTATGCAAAATTTTTTGAAAACCCGCACTTTTGAAACTCACGGAGGGAGTACTATATAACACATAGGACTTACACTTCCAAGACGTACAAGATTAACACTATTAAAAACCAAAAAGTGAGAAAACGTTAAGTCAAAATTTCATTAAATTTTATTAATCCTTAATTTAAGATTCATTTCATTGTGAAATTTTCTTCTTTCAGATTTCATTATAGAACGAAGCAACCAATAATTGAAACAAACAATATATATCAGTATTATAATGAGACCAGCACCACCCGAATTGCGGTGGAGCTAGGATGAAGTATATTGCCCCTTTTTAAAAGTAGGGTAAAATTTGAAACACAGTTCTATTACCTAACTGTTTATCTTTTTTTCTATTTTTTTTTCCAACTTCCAACCTTTTATCAAAAAAATAAAACAGTTAAATAGGTTTCAAAAATAAAGACGGGGCGCCCTAATTGGACCGAATCTAGTTGACATAAATAATTTATTTTCGCATCCTTACGAGATCTAAACCAATAATTAACATGCATTATTGGATATACAACTTGAAGAACTTGACCAGCGATTGTAGTACTCGCCTTAACTGTTGCCTTACCTTCACGGAGAGAGCCTTAACAAAATGTCACTAGATTTGGCTCCGGTACCGACCCAATCGCTCTAGCTATCTTAATCATATGCATGAATCTGCTAGCGATCGAGCACAATATACTCAATCAAGTAACACCATGCTATCTTCACCCAAGTCATTTCTTGATAAAAATTCTCTAACGTAAATGCATGTTGTTACAAAAAGATTTATAATATGTTTGCCTGTTTGATGATTGTCAATAAGATGATTACAAAATGGCAAGTGGCCACTTACATTTTAAGTACTATATAACGTACTCCTCCTAAAAATCTAAATGCGAAAGTACATTTTAACCGGAGAGAAAAGAACAAGGGAGAAAGATGGTGAGGCTCCTAGAGATGTCACAGAGAGTTGGTGAATACTGCCGAAACATCTTTGGAGACTCTCGTCTTGATAATCTAGATGTGGTATCTTCAAGTTTCTGTAGAACTCCATTACACATAGCAGTTATGTCTGGTGACATCCAATTTGCAAAAAGCATTCTATCTCTGAAACCTGATCTTGCATCAAAACAAGACAACCGGGGATGGACTCCACTTCACCTTGCTTCAGCGAAAGCAAGTCTTCAGATGGTGAAACTGCTGCTCAAGGCGTGGTCTACTGCTTGTATAATTCAAGATAATGATGGAAGAACACCTCTCCACTTAGCAGCTATGAATGATCGAGTTGAGATCATGGAGGCACTGATGGAAAAAAGACCCGATTTGATTCATCTGAGGAATTGTCAAAATGGTGAAACCATACTTCACTTCTGTGTTAAAAGTAGCAGTAATATCGAGACGCTCGAGTTGTTGGTAGACAAGTTTTTGTTTGCACGGGATCTGGACCAAAAAATTATTATCAACTCCAAGGATAATAATGGCAAAACAGTCTTACAACTTGCTGCCGAAACAGGAAAAACTGAGGTATACATTTGAATTTTGCTTATTAATAAGATTTCATTGAGATTTGGTTGTTTCTTCTTTTTTTTTCTTTTTTCAGAAAATTTCATTGACATTTCAGGAAAGGTGATACTTCTAATTTATTTATTATTATCATTATTTATGTTTTTTCTCCTTAAGATCGGCCAAATTGTAAAAGTAAACACTTTTCCTGGGACAGGGAGTAGTATATACAGTGCATGCATCTTGAAACCTATTAATGCAATTGTATTTGCAGATGATACAGTATTTACTTGAGAGCAGCAATATAAACACTGAAGTAAATGAAGTCGAGGATGCCTTGAAAGCTTTATCACCAGCTGATAGGGAAAATCTAGAAACCAGGTTTCTTGAGTACTTTGGAAACGAAAAGAAGCATAAGAATGGAGCTGTGCCTAATAATAATGATCAGAATTCGCAGAGAGACAGGGTGAATGCGTTAATGGTGGTGGCAACATTGGTAGCAGGAATTGCCTTTCAAGCTGCAATGAACCCACCAGGGGGGTTATGGCAAGAAGATTCTAAAGTTAGCTCCGAAACTGATCCTGTTACTTTTATTTATTATCTTGATCGAATGTTCAGCACCACCTCTGATTACACCAAATACTTTCGAAGCGGATATAGTCAATATACTCATGTAGGTAGTTATCCTTTTGCGGAGGCTCTAATAGATATTATGCGTGATTATGCAGCCGCATACAAGGATGGTTTAGTTTTCGAAGATTTGGTGTTTCATTCTGTATACGATGTGTGGTACGATGGTGTTATTTCCAACCTCCCTAATAATAGTACCGATCGTGATAGAAGTATTTATATGTTTTTCCCTTATATAATACGCTATGCTGGGCAGCCTATAATGGCTTATACAGACCCACCCAGCTACAAGATTTACATGGCTACTAACGGAGTTGCGTTTGCTATGTCTCTGCTTATAATGTTCTTGGTCATATGCGGGTTTCTAAAGGAAACATCGATCGCCCAAGTTCGAATTCTTGTTGTGTTGATGTGCATTTCGATTGGATGCATCGCCTTTGGTTACTTGGTCGCATTACAGTCTATGGTGCCATTTTTCGATACCGAAGCGCATATGATGTTTTATGTACTCCATGTATTCTTCGGAGTCTGCTGCTCGTTGGGAGCACTTTGGTTCTTAATTTGGACTGCATGGAATATAGTTAAGCTAAGAAAGAAAAGGAAGCACCACCATACCGGAGTTATTAGTTACTACCTTAAAGGACTCTTGTTCAGCAGAGATGCAAAAGGTACAGGAAAAGTGATTTTGTTTGTTGTTGGCATCTGTGCTTTTCGTTATTCTGGGTATATGTATAGCTACATTAGAGATATATATACCTACTAATTAAATGTCTTTATGCATGTTGTAACCGCGTAGTTTCGATCAAAAAAGTGTTGTAATCGCGTAGTTAGCTTGATATACCAAATAAATGTAGATGTTATTAAGTTCTACTTCAATCTCTGAGATTTTCAATGATGATGGTGCCAAAATGGATCTTTTGGTGTTATTATATTTGTGACTATTGTCCTCAACAGATGAATGAATTTTATTTCATTTTACTAAATCGTTTCCAAACAAGTTTGTTTGTAACGAGTTTTCTATATATATGCGATCAAACTAGAAATATGATTATTTAGCACTTGGCTACAAAATATTTCTTAAAAGATTGAATGACTAGTTTGAGGAGATTCACAATGCTGGATGGTGTTCACATCTTTTTTTCAACCCTCAACCATATCTAAAATTACAAAAATGGTTCCAAAGGTGAAACTGAAGCGTTTGATACCAAAATTGTTCCTTTATAGAGGCATTAGGGATCTGATTCGACCATAATTAATTATCGAAAAGTCATGCTTGCCATAATGATCAACCAGTCGGCTATTGTAGGTTTTGTGTTTTCTCGAAAATTTTGTGGATAATAACGAATCTATAGCTTCCCAAGAGGAAACCAATGCTAGCTTATCGAAGCTCGTGCACAGTAGTTGACATTAAGGTGTTGGGTCTTCCCCTGCCAGATCTGCAGGCTAATGACCCGCCAGCATCCATGCCGCATGCTTGACTTCTGCAAAACTACTACCACCATTCAGCAATAGATTTCCAAAGACATTTAAAATATCAATGATATTCAAGGAAAGAATTTTACCTTATATAATAGGATACAAGCTAATTAAGAAGACCCACTTTGTAAATCATTAATCAATCTACATATGGTTACATATATGTCAACTTGATAATCCAAGTAGTAATCTTTTCGGATCTCTCAAAAGTCAAATGATCAGACAGAGTTTCCAACGCGACCTTTGGGAGTTTGGTTAATCGGCTTTGACAAAGTATAGTCTCTACGGTTTACTAATCATTTGACTTTTTAATGGACAAGTCCTTCACCAGTCGATCATTCTTACAGTTTACCAATCGGGAAAAATAAAAAATGCGTAGATTTTATCTAGAGTAGAGTAGGTTGTTTTGGATTTCCATAAAGAAATGCATAAATAAGTTGTCAGTTGGTGCTTTGTAGGGTACGTATACAAAAAATTGGAATCCGACACACCAACAAGGGCCACAGTAATGGTGACTAGGGGAGGGAGCCAAACTTCTGTTGAGATTATTAGTCTCACATTGTCTGAGTTATCTAAGATCCTGCGGTTTATAATCCTTAGGGCCTCTCCACTTATTGCCAATTGGTTTTGAGTTGGATGTCCGCATACTTTAACATGGTATCAGAGCAGGCTATTTGCGACGAGTCATTTGACCACGCCTTTACTCCGCGTCACCCGATTAATTGTCCACGTGTTAGACCCAAAGAGACTACACGTGAGGGGGTGTTGAGATTATTAGTCCCACACTAGTGTCTTGCCCGTTCGTCGCACGGGATAAGTTAATTGAATTATTATTTGTGTTGATAGTGTAGAGATGGGTCTCTCCTATTGCGTCAAAATGTAGTATCTACTTGTATAGGGATCGCTGAGAATTAGCAACTCGGAGATGGGTCTCTCCTATTGCATCAAAATGTAGTATCTACTTGTATAGGAATTGCATTGCAGAGTTTTAACAACTCGGATTAAATCTCTTATGGATACTGACACAATGATACTCATAGTTTGCTCTCTTGGTATACATTAATAATGTCTCTCTGTCCATATGAGTTGTGGTCAGAAAATAGCATCCTTGTTCCTTACATAGTCCTAAAAAATATACGGCCTGCAAAACCAAATTATGAAATTAATACAACCCATGAGGAAAAAGGTTAATGGAACTTGTGCGCGTAATGGTTAATTTTGGATTTTGAATTCCTCCTTTCTTATGGATATGCATTACTAAGGAACTTTTTTGTGAATTGGATTTTGAATTCCTCTGGCTAGGTGGATGAATTAAGGTGTGGATATTGCTAAAGATTGTAAAAAAGGAATCCCATGGGAATGAGTTATTTTAAATGTATGGCTGATTTTCTGCATACTACATTTTGTTCTTATGAACTTTCAAGGTAGTTTTCATATATGCCACAGAACTACAATTCATATATTAACTCAAACAAATCACACCATATAATCCATAGATTTCCAGGAAAAAATACTACTTTGAGCGATTACTCATTTCTGCATTAACCTTGCCAAAGAAAGAAACAAAAGAAAGATGCATGAGACACATCTTTTTATTTCAAGAAAACCAAATAATCATTTATATAATTAATAGTTTTCCGGTACACGTCTCATAAATTGATCTGTGCTACCAATGGACCTAACTAATGGGTTGTTTATGAAATTACAGCTAAGTTCTCCAGTTTAGCATATCATCATAAGTTCATAACTGATGGTATAGTAATGTAAGTGAATGCTGAAACATGGTATAAATCACATTCAAGAGGTTTAATTAAGAGTTACAGCAAGTTCGAGAGCCCAAGGATGAAGTTGGAGATCGTGCTTCCTGTCCTGTATTTACACCAACCCCTGAGTTACTTGCATTTTGCTAGAAACACCGCTACTAATATTCTCCTTTAATTTGTATTATTTTCTCCAACGCTCTCGAACAGACAGCACATAAACCATCATTGTACAAATGTATTTCATATACAAAAATTAATGCTACCTATTGACAAATATAAAAGTGAAATCACACGCTTATTTGGAACCATTTCCAAGAGTTAAAAGACTCCTCCTAGACCATTATGATAAACTATTAACTATTTACTAACTACTGAAATGGTAAAGACCAAAAACTACGTATGTCTTAGTTGCATCCATGTCACCCGTGAATGGTACCATATATAGTTTATCTACCCTAATGAGAAACATGATGAAACAAAATTAATTTAGGGCGACAATGAATCAATAGGTCACAGAGAACTGGAAGGGACAAATATAGTTAACGTTTAACCAACTAGTTCTAGCTAGTGACACAAATAACTGACCGAGATAATCTAATTGTTCCTCTACGACAATAATTGTTGTTAAAATCTAAATTAGACAAAAGAGCAAGCAGTGCATCTCATTCTTCAAATACGACCTTACCTTGATTAAGAAATTTTGCCAGCTGCTTGATGCCACCAACCACAGATAGTACTGTGATATGTACAATTTCACAGTCTTCAGCTACAAAAATGTATAAGCAACTTACAGGGGAAAATATTTGACTGAACTTAGAGAAACTTAGAGAAACTTAGCTCAACTGAAGTATTTGGACTTTGGAGTCAGAATTCCATCTCTACAAAAAAAAAAAAAAAGACTGGAATACCTTTACTGTTCTGTAGTGTCTTTTTCTTTTGAGCTCTCCTCAACCGGCTTAATGGCGTGTCTCAAAACTGCTGCATCTAAAACATTTGAAAAGCCAAATGAAGAGAGTAAACTAAAAACCATTTACATTCCTGTAAGGAAGTTCCGAAATCATTATTCTGCACATAAACAGTCCTGTAGTCAGAACTTTTTTCCCTTACAATCTGGATTTCGAATATGTTTGTGCGCCCGGACAATATGTCAATTACATCTTCTACCAAGATTCTCTGCAAACTTTTTTTATTTTTTTTCAGTTTGGTGCTGCCATATGCTAGAAAAATATGTTATGTATTATCATTGGTTGGTATATATACCTTTCCCATCAGCGTATTAATTGGCATAAACGTTGAGAGCCTTTCATTGTCAGCGGATAGAACGTCAGCAACGGATCCTATGATAACAAATGTTCCAGTTCCAGTTCCAGATTCATCTTGTATTCGCAATTCTAGCTTATACCTGCGTAAATATTTCTCCAGTTAGTTTTTTGATAGTTTAATGCAATTTGGTTTTACGATGTGTGCAGTAATATTGTTACCTTGGTACATGTCTGTTGATCTTGCATGACCCCATTCTCTCCCACTTAAGTTTGTTCTCCATAGAATTGCACTCTGGACATGCTAAATAATAGCAAGTTGAAATTGGTACAACGCTAACTATTTTTCCCTTGCTAGTAAAGGTCATTTCCTATTTTGTATAAAATATTAGCAACTGATGAGATGATCAATCCCATTATATAGTGTTTCTTTAACTATTTATGGATCTTACCAAATTTTCCTCATTGTGAATTAAGTCGTATCCTTCTTAGATATGCATTCTGTTATATAAAAACATTTCTTTGATTGTTTTTGGTTGTTTCCCCTCGCCAGCATCTCCCCAGAGCGTAACTCTAGACGAAGAGATTTCAACTAGAGTTAAATTAATACACGAATAGCAGTTTCTCATCACATCTATATACACAAATAACATTATAATTAAATTATAGCAGTATTCCCATCACATCTATATATATATAAGAATAGCATTACAGATGACAAAAGAGATTATAGTACAATACTACTTCAGTATATATTTTGACGACAAAAGAGATTAATTAAACTGATACATGACTATTAATAAATCACCTGTGTAATGAGTTACGTCGCCGTTTCTAAAACTATGCCAATCCATATATTTTTACTTGTGCCAATCCTTCTTAAACTATGCCGTTTAAGAAGCATAAAATCTTAACCGAAGTAAAACCCTAAGATTTCTCCAATAGTTTCTACTTCAATCCCAAATAATGATTCCAAAAACAATCACGAATAGCTAAATCTCCGTTCCGTTATCAGTAGTACCTTCACCAAACAATAAGAAAAAAAATCAGAATCACGAAAACCCCCTACTGAGTTGACTACATATTGTCATGATTGTTATCATAAATCCTTTGAGATTTAAATTTTCTTGCCGTAAGACAACTTGCTAGAAGAAGGATTTCGCTCGCTGTGTAGGGTTTCATGAGAAAGAAAGAAAGTAAGGGAGAATTGGGAGAGGAAAAGTGGCGCATGAAGATTAGGGTTTTGTATAAGGAAAAGACCGAAAAATTCTCAAAATCCTTAATTCCTATTGGTCGGGGTCCAGGAGCTCTAGAATTCAAGCTTTTGGCCTAACTTTCAATGTGAGGCCAGCAATTTCCACTCAAATTACTATTGGTCGGGGTCCAGGAGCTCTAGAATTCAATCTTTTGGCCTAACTTTCAATGTGAGGCCAGCAATTTCCACTCAAATTATATATACAATTGTCTGGGTTACCTAAGATCCTGCAGTTTATAATCCTTAGGGCCTTTCCACTCATTCCCAATTAATGTGGGACTAATAATCTCAACAACTTCCATTTTCTTAGTCCCACATTGTCTGGGTTACCTAAGATCCTGCAGTTTATAATCTTTAGGGCCTCTCCACTCATTCCCAATTAATGTGGGACTAATAATCTCAACAACTTCCATTTTCTTGATGATGACCAATGTAGTCAATCTTGGCCGAGATGGCCGAGATCTCGCCGGAAATTCCGGTTTCGGCGCTACGAGTAGCGAGATGTTTAATTTCGCCGATACGAAATTTGGCCGGAAATTTAGGTTGTCTCGGCCGGAATTCTACCCAGAATTGACCGGAAAGCTCGCTAATTATGAATATCAACTGAAATCATAAAACAAACAATGGGTTTTGTCAAATTTTCAGGAAGAAAGATTAAAGAAATAGAAATTTCTTAAAAACTATGAAATTAGAATAGAACCCGGATACAAAATCACACTGATTTATTAACATGTGAATAGAAAATTAATCTCTGTAAAGAAATTAAGAAAAAGATAAGTCCAATTATAGATATTGATGACCACAAAGAGAGGAGAATGAAAAAATATAGAGAACAAAGAAGGAGAAAACTGTAAAGATTAAAGACAAATTTTTCTTTCAATTCTTTCTCACACGTAATCCTCTAGTAGATGATGATGATAAGAACAGTCATGGCTATTTGAGCAAGTGATGATGATAATAAGAACATGCAATTAAAATTGTTTTCACTTAAGGTTTTATCCTACAATGAAATATTATTTCCATCTAAGATCTGATATCTATAGATTTTTATGTTTTTGATGAAGGAATTTTTTACACTTATTGTTTTACACAGCTGTATCCATATGAGAGATGATATCATCTCATGATCTAAAACTGTATGCTAGATTATAACCCAACTGTAAATAACGAAAACGAAAATAAGCAACCGAAATTTGATCACAAAATTGGTTAAAAAGACCAAAATCAACAATTCCTGGGTGAAACGGACATGTAAAATTTGATACTGTTTATATGGATGAGTATGTAAAAATAGCCAGGATGTAAACAGTTTCATCCTACCCATTTTCAAATACTTTTTCTTATTTTTAATTTGTATCAGGATGTATCAAGTTTCATCCTCGCTATTTTTTAAGTTTAAGCCAGGATGAATCTAGTTTCGTTCTTGCTATTTTTTTGGTGTCCATTTCACCCATACTAATTTTTACTCGTCCATTAGAACCATGTTTTAAAAATATTTGGACAAATGACCCATTTTCCGAAATTTGATCGGGTATCCCGTCGGAATTCCGTTATCTCGGTGTCTCGGGCTAAGCCGAGACAGGCCGAAACACGAGATAAACTACATTGATGATGACATCCAGAAAACATGCTTTCAAAATTCGAATCCAATTGAAATGAGCTGCATTTTGTATGGGCATATAGATTGTATTCCCCTAGAAGTTGCACAAATGACATTTTGTATGGGCTTATAGATTGTATGCCCCTAGAAGTTGCACAAATGAGTAAGTATTGTAGGAAAACCAAAGAAAAGATTAGAACCCTGTTTTAGGGCATATAAGAAAATTTTAAGGCATACAAAATGATTGAATTACCTAGGGTGGGGTGATAAGGGGTATCCAAAGAAAGGTAAATTACTTAGTTACCCTCGATTAATTTATTAATATAATTATTTTTTTAAAAATTAATATTTTCCAATAATTTAAAAAAAAAATTGTTTTAACTTTTTTAAAAATTAATTTTTAAATTTTAAATTTTAAATTTTTTTTCTTCTAATTTTTAAAAAATTACTATCATTTTTTTTTTGAATTTTTTTTTTCTTCTAATTTTTATAAAATTATTATTTTCACTTTTTTAATGAATTTTTATTTTCAAAAAAATTCATAAAAATAATTTTCTTTATTTTATAAGAAAGTAAATTTTTTTTTAAGGAAAACCAAAAAATAAAATAAAAAAATAAAAAACATTTTAAAAAATAAAAGAAAAAATTAAGAACAAGGGCAATTTTGCCATTAAACAAAATATTTGGATAAGGGGCTTTGAAGATTACTATCTAATGACCCATTTTTTGTCCTTATTTGATATGCCTTGAAATTTTTCAGTATGCCCTAAAACAGGAACGCGCGATTGGGGGATATTGAAACTAATTGGGGGATATAAATTACTTCCCCCAACCCATAGTGTCTGCTAAGGGGTGATTTTTGGGTATGAAAATACTAAAATACCCTTTGGTTAATTAAAAAACATTATGAAAAGACTATACTACCCTTTCCCCTAAAACTTAAAATCTAAAAACGAAATTCATATATCCCTCATTCTCCCACATCTGTTCCGGCACTAGGGTTAAGTTTTAAAAAAATTAAAAATCTTCCATCTTCTTCTTCATCGTTCTTCGTTGACGATTAATTGTCGATTCAAAAATTTCTTCGTCGATTAACCTACCAGAATCATAACCATGCCTCCAATAAAGTAATCAGATGCCCAATCGAAGTCAAAATCGATTGATCAACAAAAATTAGAACAAAGGCTTGCTTTGATTGCTCAAGAGCAAGAAGAAGAAGAACAAGAGGCTTCAGACGATCAAATTGGTGATTTTATGGCTTCCGTGAGAAGGTAAGTGATTTTGAACTGTTTTATAAGTGTTTGAATCGATTAATAGCAGTGGGTTTGGGTTAGAATCGCGAACCCTAACTCAAACAGTTGAGTTTCAGTGAGTACCGGCATTGATTTTAGTATGAATACAGTGCCGGTTATGGATTACGCCATACAATTTAGAATAAAGGCAGTGCCGGTATTTAGTTACGGCATTGATTTTAGTATGAATACAATGCCGTTTTCAAACCCAGATTCACCTGAAACTGAATGTTCTGTACCGGCATTGAAATTAGGTTGAACACTATGCCTGTAGTTAGTTACGGCATTGTGATGTGATTTCAACTTTGTTGTAGTAAAAGGTTCGTAAGACTTGTGAAAGCAATTGAATTTAGATTTATTTAAACTAAAAGTAGAGAAAATTTAAATCCAAATTTGTTTTTTAAGATTGAAAATAACCAAGACACTAGATTCCACTATTACACATGAATGAATGATGGTAAAAATTCCAAAACTCTAATTATTTTTAAAATCTCTTTTTTCTTAATTCACAAATGATCAAGCATATTCTCAAACATTAATTGTATCCCTTAAGCATGATTATCTAACCAAAGTATAACCTATCTAATTGAATCACAACTAATTAGGAAAAATTATGCAAACAATTAAAATTCTGCAAAGCAGTGATTTGAGTGAATTATAAATTGCAAATTAGAGAAAAGTAAAATAATTACCAATTATTCATGAAACAATAGCTTCCTCCGTGCCTTGATACGCGAGAATTAGCTCATCATTATCATGGAAACATGCTCAAAATTCATCTTTATTAATGCTCAAAAATGGTTCACAAATGATGAAATGGGAGAAAAAATGATAAAAACCGGGTTTTGTAACACTTATATTTGTTACAAAATCAATTGTTACAGAAAACGATAAAGGAATACCGTCACTAGCACTATTGAAGAACGACGGTCTTTAAGGGTCTTATGTTCTTCGTACCTTCTTCACCAGCAGAAAACAGCAGCTTCCTGTAAAACTTTTTTCTCAGATTTTTGATGCTCTAAACGTCTCCCTATTCTCTCCCTGAACTCTCTGCTCCCTCTATGAGTCTCCTACAACCTTTATATAGTCACAGGACCAAGAATACATTCGTAATAACTCAAAAATCTTCTCGATATCCAACCATTAACTCATGAATATTTTCTTTTCTGTTTTATGTTCTCACGCATCTGTTCGCAGTATACACGCTCCAACACTTCCTTGTTTGACTCCTCCACACTTCTGCAGCAACCAAACTCTATCAAAACTCAATCAACACACGTTCAAGCACGCTGTACTCCGAGATTGCATATTTTCTTCCCAACGAATATCCAGCCCAACTGAACGCATTAAAACACTCATACCACCATTGTTTGGGCATATCACGTTCATCCCAATCAAAATCAGTGATTGAATCTCACTGAAACTCCTCCAAAAATCCAACAGAAAATTCCGCAGAAAACTGGAATTTTTCCCGCCAAAATTCTTTTTCAAATGATGAAGAAGGGTGTCCCCCTAACCAGACCAGGGGTGCGAATAGCAGGTGCCCAAACTGAGAGTCCGAATAACAAATGTCCCTTGGGTGCCTTTAGACAACTTTTCGAGCCAATTTTTTCCAGAAATGTTTATTGCCCAAAAATACCTACAAACACATAAAACACCATAATAAGTACAAAAATGGGTACTAACAATATATACAATAGAGATGAAAATAGATACATAAATGCGTCTATCACATTGCTTTACATTTATTCGGGTATGCCGGTAGTGCTCTTTTGGTATCCAGGAAACCCCTAGAAATTATTATCAGTACCGGCATTGATTTTAGGTTGCATTGTGTGCCGGTACCTGGTAACGACATGGAGTTGGATTTTTTCGGGTGTGCCGGTAGTTATCTTTTGGTATCCAGGAACAGTTTAGGAATTACCAGCATTGTCGATAGTTGTTGTTCAATGCCTGAAAGGTGTACCGACATTCTGTTTTTTCCAAATTACTATGTCGTTTTTGGTCCTGGCATGGTTGGTATTTCTTGAATCTGTGCCGGTATTAAGACTGAATGTGAGTTGTCTTATATTCATTTCGTGTGTCTTTTGATATAAGGCTAGAGCCAAGGAAGCTAACAAAGGAAAAACTAAAGATGATATCATTAAGAGAATGAGGAAGGACGGTCTTGATACTCCTCAGTCTCTGCCTCCTCGAGGGAAAGATCAAGGTCGCAAAAAGCGTTTGGGGGCTGATACAAGAGGGATAATTTGGGAGAGTGGTGGTGACCGTAGTCGACTTGTAATCCGTGAACCTACTGGAAAAGTTGAGGACGAAGAGCATGATGAAGAGGAAAGTGAGGAGGAAGATAATAAGGTTCATCTAAGTCAATTAGCAAGCCAAAACGAAGTTGTATAGGAAGTTGGTGGGCCAAGTCAACAACCAACACAATGCAAAGGCAAAGGCAAGGGCAAAGTAAAAGTTAAAGGTTCCCACCTTATCCATGTTGATGACATGATACCTGACCTTGCTCGTGGTAGAATTTGGGGTGAAGCTGACGATCCGAGAATTCTATTTGGCTACAAGGACATATGGGCTCGTACTATCTATCAAACCTATGTAAGAATTTTTTATCTTGTGCATATGTATTCTTGTGTATTTATGTAAAATCTTTTAATCGTACTATCTCCTAATTGTAGAATCATAAGAAGGCTGTGCGTGTTTGCCGAAACCAAGCCGCGTCTCGTTGGGATTTGTCTAAGGAATGTGAATAGGTCCAAACATTAGTAAGAGATTCTGGTCTATATGCTTTGGTTGAAAATTATGTGAATTGTGATTCTGTGACAGTCAATTGCTTCATCGATACCATGCACTTCCTGTTTGGGGAGATGACCTTGATCCCTGATGATGCTCAAACCATTCTAGGCTTGAATGCTATCGGAAAATCAGTTGCAGAAGGAGATAAGTGTCCGGACCTAGAATGGTCGAAGTTGCATTCCCTGACTAACAAGGTGGTTGGTTGGGACTACAAAACTTCTGTGGAAAGCTTCTATGTATATAAGGCTAGTAGGACAAAGACAATCAAGCTGACGCTGCTTAAGGAGAAGTTTGAAAAAACGCAGGAAAGAAGTTTGAAGGATGGATGGGACCCTGTACAAATTCGTTATACAGCCGCTGCGTACCTGTTATTCATCTTGCGCAGTAAGGTATTCCCTGACACTAGTGGCAACAGGGTTAGTGCAAGCCTCCTTCAGTACTTGGATCCGTTGGAAGATGTCTGTAACTATTCTTGGGGCACCGTGGTAATGGCACATTTGATGGCGGAGATGAGAAGGGCCTCTAAGGATGTTACAAACCAATTTTTGGGAATTTCACTCTTCTCCTGGTAATTTTGTTTTTAAACTTATGTTCTTATGTATATTGTTCACATGTACCCTTATTATGAACTTAGAATTTTTTTTTACTGCTTCTTATATGTATTATTCCACATTGGTATAGGTGTGGTCTTATGAACACTTCCCAACATTGTTCAAGGACTACCCCTTCTTCAAGATCATAGACCTTCCCGAACCCGAGGCGGCTAGAGCAAAGAGATACCAGTTCAACAATATTCCGAAACCCGATAACAATCGTCGACTGATAGATATGAGATTGGCTCTGGATGCGATGACTACCAAAGACGTTGTGTTCGACCCTTAAAAGGAGATTAGAGAGAACCACCAAATTTGTGAGGTTTAATAACGTTGCATTCTATAATGGACCGTTGTTCCACCCAAAGGGATACGTTATGGATGATCCTCGACGTGTGATGCGGCAACTTGGATATAAGCAATTACCTTGTTTCATGACAGCCTCTACTTTAAGGTACGCTCTTGACCTTGCTGAGTGCATTACAACTTTCTCAAAGTTGAGGGTAGTGTATGATCCAGTTCTAGAACCAACACATTGGAGGGATAGGGAACCAAGTCGTTTGGTAGATATTAGTAATTGGGAGCTTTTGAACAACAGTGATGAAGCCGATCCCTCCTACATTGATAATTACCTGGAATGGTCACATCCTTTTGTCGTGCGCCCGGACGACGTCCAAGTTCAACCCTTCGGTTCCAACTTAATAAGACTCTTGGATTGCTAGTAAGTATTGTTAATTCCTTAGTCGTTTAATGTACACATAATCTTATATTAGCATATATATACTAATTTTGTGTTGGATTATGAAACTAGCGGCATCGGCTTGGCAAGATGAAGAAGATGTTTGGTTCCAAGTACGAGGAAGGAAAGGTGTTATCTCTTGAAAAAATGAAGGAAGTCGAGGAAAAGATTGATAAAATTGAAGACCCAAGTGCAAAAGCTTTGTTCGGGGAAACGAGGAAGGTTGCGGTCCACAAGAAGCAAAAGACCAAGTGATTAACTCTTTAGTTGTGTTTTTTCATTTGGATGATGGTTGTTACGTTTTGAACAATTCTGAACTTGTTTTTGTTTGTACCTCATGATTAACTCTTTAGTTGTTTGGTTTACTTTTGGTTTATGATACCTGGATTAATAACATTTATGCACAATCCAGTTGTTTGGTTTATGTTAAACATGTTTAGATTTCTAGTGAAATGTTTTTGTTTGTAAGTTTTCTTTACACCATAGGTGCCGGCATTGAAACGTGTAGGTTCTACAGCGCCGGGACTGTTTCCGGCGTGTAAACGTAATTATAATTCTATGCCGCCACTTGTACCGGCATTAAATGTTTTTTCTATAATGATGCCAGAATTTGAGGATGAAAGGGTCCAAGTTCCTGTAAAGAATTTGGACAGTACCGGTATTGAAATATTAAATGAATCTATGCCGGAATTCTGATTTTCTTACAGTTGAATAGTTTTTACAGAAAACCGGCATTGGTTTGGATTAAACTACAATGCCGGTATTGATTATAAATCCGTTCAGAATGCTCTTTTATTTCATTCCTAAGTAATCTATTACATTTGATTTGAAACTTTAAATTAAAACGTACTAAAAATCATGGAATAGAGTAATTTTGGTTGAAGATGATCTCATAATCTATTTTCATCCCTTTTCGAAGACATCGTCTGGAATTTCGGTGTCAAGGACCATCTTCATTGGTTCATCTTCTCTTTCAACATATTCCTTTCCCTTCATATAACACCCATCACACCCATCAATAGGCTTACATTGGCCCTTGTGGTTTGCTCTTGCTTCTGCTAGTGCAACAACTTTGTCAAACCATTGAAACTCTTCGCACTTTGGGTGATTCAAACACCTTAGAAACATTCTTCCATTATCAGCATCATCAGTTTTTGCAATCCAAAACCGGCGTGTCTCATCATAGTTTCTACACTTCGAATAAATAAAAGGACAATCCATGGCTAGATGAGAAGGTGACTTGCAAATTTCACAGCTTCAATGGTGACTCTGTAAGAGAAGATTATATTAGTGATAAGTCTTAGTAGAAAAGATTTTAACTGTCCAATCCATCGTTAGTAATGTTGAATTTACTTACTTTGCAGGTAGAGCTTGATGGTGGTTTGCAAATAGAGCTTGTTGATGAATCTCCCATCGCTTGTGAAGCTTTATCCGTGCTTGCTTGATCTATTTTTGGAGGCTTGCTTTCTTTAGAGAAGGATTTTTGTTATTTGGTCGGTGCTTTGTGTACATTTTCCAAAGGAATGAGGGGGTTTTATATAGAATGAAGCTCCAACGGTCTTATTTTTCAAAAAACTAGCCTTTTTTTTTTAAATTAACAGATACCAGCATAGATGAAGAAACACAATCACTGCCGGTAGTATGTGCCGGCGTTGTACGCTGTTGTTAAAACGATGTCGGTACTATCTGCAGATTCGGCCCAATCTCTGTATAAGAAAATCAATTACCAGCACAAAGGATTTAAAAAAAACTATCCGTTGAGGTTTTTATCTATATACAGAGAGCTAATACTTGGACCCAATTGCCCAAAACTCGTGTGTTCTTTACTATATCCTTGAGACTCTAAACTTATGAAACTCTAAACCCTAGAAGATTCATCTATAGATAGCTTAGTATAGAACCTACTCCCACATACAACAAATGGCATCGTTTGACTCCGAGGAAGATTTAGCAATCACCAAAGCATGGTACTCCGAAACTCGTCCTTCAACTATAGATAACATTTCGGGGGATTCCATGTGGTTGAAGATTTTTAACAAATTTACTCACGATTATGGCAACCTGAAAGGAAGAACTGCTCAGCAAATCGAGCAACGTCACGACATCATCCTAGATGCGGTGGTTGAGTATTTAAAAATCAAACACCGGATCGAGCACGCTACCCACAATAGATTGTCCCCTCAACAAGTCATAAGTATCTTTATGATTAATTCGACACAATCCACTCTTTTCAATTTCTATGTAACAAACTAAGTTTGTGTGTTGATTTTGTAGCATGAAGCCGTGAAAGCGCGTTACTTACAGGAAAAGGGGGAAGCATTCATGTTTGATGAAAACGTGAACCAAATGGTAACCAAAGTCACCGAGTACCACAAGTTGGGCGAATCGGATACGGATTCTTCTTAAAAAGATTGACTGATTTAGTGCTTTATGGTTAGGTTTTTAGGGTAGTTTTTGGTAAGGTTTGTTGGGTTGATCTCTATGTAAACCCTCATGAGACTATAACTCGTCCACTTGGGTCACCAAGTGGGTTATAGGCTTGATGCACGTGCTAAGTGCATCCGTGCTTCCTGCAACAAGGATTACATGTGTAATAAATTACAGTTCTGGCATACCATGTTAACATAATTCTATGCCGTTATCGTGACGGCGTAGATCTTATATATATTTCTATGCCGGGATATAGTGTCAAAATTTTATGGTTTCTGTGTACAATAAACCTTATTCCGGCATTGAAATGTAATACAACTCCACGCCGGTAGGGGGTGCCGGCAAAATCGTTAACCATAGTTCAGTGCCGTGATTTAACATTCAATTCCCAACGGCTATTTTTTCAAACCATAAATCAGTAAAGGGAACTGCCGGCATGGATTTTAGGTTACTGACAATGCCGGTACAATAAAGTGGAAAAAGAGTCGTTGTGTACTCATCTATTTAAAGGAATTGATACACCCATTGCACTTGATACCTAAAAAAAATAATTTTTTTTTGCTCCAACACATATTTCCAATGGCAAATCCATCAACAACTACCGATTTATTCATTGCCATGGAAAAAGAAAAACTTAAGAAGAACAAGCTATCGACTCCGATAGGAAATCAATCATCATCCACCACCAACTCAATTGCCATTATACAAGAAAAACTTACAAGGAAGGAAACCACCACCAAGTCAATTTCCGCAATGGAAGAAGAGATACTTAAAAGGAAAAGAGAAAAAGAAGAGGCAGCAAAAGAAGCAAAAAATCGCAAAGAAACAAAAGAAATATACGAACGTGTAAAACAAGTAAAGATAGAAGCGGATGTTGGGGAAGAAACCGAATGGATTAAAAATTTCTACATAGTATCGGATTTCCCGGAAGATCACCGCCCATTGTCTCTTTTTTGGGGTCTTGTTAGTTGTGGTCCTTATATGCCGAAGTTTGAGGACGGTAAGTGCAAGAAACGCAAAATGGATTACGGGGATGAGTATGTAGCGAATCGGACAACTTCCCTCATAAAATTATGTCGCAAATACAACAAGTTTCTCGCAAGATACAGAGGGAATAGGTATCAAGCTCATGACGTATATACCAAGTGGAGAAAAGAGCCTTTTAGGCATTTTGAAGCTGCTTTGTTTGTTGAATCTCGTTCCAAGAAATGATGTTAGTTGCAATTAGCTTGAGATCTTTCATTTTATGTGTAACGTTGTTTATGTGGTTAATGTTTTTAAGTTTATTTCCTTAAGATTAATGTTTATGCCAGTTTGGGTTAGTTTGCTTACTTAAACCTTTGGTGGATACTTCGTTTGGTGGTGCGTTAGCCGGCAATGACAAATAACCATATACTATACCGGCACAGGTGCCGGCGTTAAAAGTGTTCAACATACAATGCCGGTATACTTGAATAAAATTAATCTTAGAGTCAGAATGCCGGCAATTAAAAATAACCATATTTCCATGCCGGCATTCTGACGGTTACAAACTCAAGTTATGTGGCGGTTACAAATTTCTTAAACCCACTTATGTGATGGTTACAAACTCCTTTATCCTACTTATTGGGACGGTTACAAATTCCTTAATACCATTTATGTGGCGGTTACAAACTCCTTGATGCTATTTAAGTGACGGTTATAAAAAGGAAAGTATTCCATCTTTTTTTTTTTTACTTCTCAACTCTTCCAAAAGAATTTCCAAAACCACTAAACTCTCTTTTTGTTTCATCTTTTATACCAAAGACAATGGGTCGTCGCAAACCTCCTGAAAAACCCAAACCCAATCCTGAAGAATATGTTGATGATGGTGGTAAATCAAAATCAAAAGCGCAACAAGTGCCTGAAGAGTCTGTTGGTGAGGCGGAAATAACAAATTTGATGCAGTAAGTGATGTGTATGTTGAATTGAAGTATTTTTAGGGTTTATCCCATACTAGAAAACACAAATTGAAAATTGCTTGTTTAGTCTTTCTACTACACTAAAAGAAATTTTTTAAATTGCAATTTAGTCAATTGAAATTCAGTTACATGTTTGATTCGCGGTAGAATTTAATTTGAAAACCATGCCGGATTATATGTCTTGTATCCCTATTTTATTGCATGAACCTGCCGGCATATAAATTAATTGAATACTATGCCGGTTTTGTGTGCCGGCTTTGTATATTTGATCAATGCCATGCCGTCTTTATTTGCTTCTTCTATTAAAATCTCTGTACAAAATTCCCCCACTTCCGGCATCGTATATCTCTATTATGCCATTCCGGGTCTTCCATGCCGGCATTGTCGGTATGTTTACTAACCACGCCGGTTTTCTTTCCCTTAACTTGTAAAATCTCTGTATAAAATTCAAGAAAACCGGCATTGAATTTTAATCATTTAGTACGCCAGCACTGCTGCCGGCACTGATTGTATGTTTAATAACCATGCCGGCCTCCTGTTTATAACTCAGTTTACATATTTGGACGTAGGTCTAGAGCAGCATAAATGAAGAAAGGAAAAGGAAAAGCTGTTGAAGAAGTAAAAACTAAGTCTTCTCGGGCTCGACGTAGTCGTTCTGATACGGATCGTGCTAAGGTCGTCATTCGGGAGCATACGGTGGAAACAACCAGCAGTGATGATGATGATGAGTGGGAAAATATCTTGAACCTGCCCGAGAAGGTGGATCATCCTCACAAGCAGGTGGCTCAGGACAACCTGATGTCGGAGTTGAATCCCCTGAGAAAAAGAAAAAGGAACCCCCAGCCCATCTTCCTACAAGATATGACATGATTCCAGACTGCGATTATGGCAAACATTGGGGTGAACCGATAAACCTGCAACTCTTATTTGACTACAAGCACTCTTGGGCTCGTTGGATCTATCAAACTTATGTAAAACATTTGCATGTTTTTTATTATATTATTTATCTATGATCAAGTGGATTTAATTTAGTTTGCTGTGTTTTTATAGGACCACAAGAAAGCCTTCCGTGTTATCCGCCATCAATCAAGTGATGTATGGCCTTTGGATTTAGAGTGTCCCGAAGTTCAAGCAATAGTAAAAGCAACTGGGTTATATCCCGCGGTGGAAAATTATGTGGCCACTGATACCATCACGGCGAACTACTTTATGGAGAGGTTTTTTTTGTGAAACTGATACCATGCATTTTCCTTTTGGCGAGATGATGTGATTTTTAAAGTGGTTGTAGTAAATAAGGATTCGAACTCTCGGACTTGTTGAGAACCGAGTTTCTAGATTTAATAAAAGTATATGCAAAAACTATTAACAAATGGTGTGAGAGGTACCAGGGCTTAGGATCCCACCAAATTCATTTCTTAAGGTTCAAATAATAATTCTTTTAACAATTATAGCTCAATAAATATATAAAATAAAGTGACTCTTATTTTTGCTAAGATAGATTCTAAAAATATTAGATGTAAATGCTACGCATGGGACATTAAATCACTTACGCTAAGCATGACCCATCTAATCAAATGACAACTAATTAATTCAAATCATAATTTCGATTAAAATTAGTGCAAAAGTCATGAAAAGAATTAAAAATAATTACCCAAGTGTTAAATAAGGCTTCCTCCATCGCCCCAGTGTTGGGGTTTAGCTCATCATGTCGAAAATGCTCTCAAAATATATATTTATGCTCAAAAGTGGTTTACAAATGATGAAAGGAGTGCAAATTATTAAAAACAGGATTTTGTGACGCATAAAAAAGTGTCGCATAATCACTGTTACAAAGAACGATACAAGAGCAATGTTGTTGGCACTGTTCCGCAGTCGCTAGAAAGGTTTTGCAAACTGCCGCTTATATGCGACAGTTTCCAACGACTTTCAGACGCGGGTCTTTGTTCTTCGTCTTCTTCTTCCCTACACCAGCAGAGAAACGTCTCTGCAATTCTTCTTCTCGTCTCTGCAGCTTCCCAAATCTTCCCCAAACTCTCGACCCCTCTTCCTTGTACCTCTATAAATCTATTTATACTCCTAAGCCTCATTTAATCACACCATATCTCCCAAATAATCTTCATTTATCACTGTTATTCTAGACGGCCAAAATTCCCTTTTTATCAATTCCTCATGCATGCAGCTGTATTTCTTTCCTTATATACCTTCTTCACGCTCCAAAATATCGATTAAGTCTTCCAAGCACGTGCAGTACACGTTTAAATTCCTCACAACTCGTGTAAGCTCATGTTTTTCCTCAAACTCCCTGTTTGGATTAAACCAAGTTATCCAGCCAAATTTGATCGATAAAATCACCCATACTAGCTTCCTTAATCCATAACAAGTCCAGCCCATGAATTTCAGCGACTGAATCGCTCTAAAACTCCTCAAAGATTCGATCCAAATTCTGCCAGTGAAGAAATATTTTTCCCACCAAAACCATAATTCAAATTTTGTGAAGAAGGTCACCCCTTATCCAG
>JAJJMB010000931.1:467218-488845 GCA_023531105.1 Papaver atlanticum
TTTATCCTGGGGTGTAAAACACCACTTTTCGAGCCAATTTTTCCGCATGAGCTTATTCCTTAGAAAAGACTTAAAACAACTTTATTAGAAATAAAATGAGTCATAGATAATGTAGTTATGGGTGAAAATGCGTCATACTTACCTGCTTATCACGAGATGACCATTATCCCTGAAGATGTACAAAGAATACTAGGTCTAGAGGTTCTTGGGAAAGCCGTTAAACATGGAGATGACTGTAAGTAACTAGGATGGGACAAGATCTATGAGCTGACTAAAAAGTTATTTGGGTGGGACAAAGAAACCCCTATGGTAAATATATACAAGACAAGGCGTTCCCGGACAAAGACTATCACATTCGTCAATCTCGTTCGATTGTTTGGGAATACGAAGGACAAGGAATTGAATCCCGAACAAGTTCAGCAAACTATCTCTGCTTATCGGTTGTTCACCTTGGGCTCCGTTATATTCCCTGACGCTAATCGCAACAGGGTGCATCTGAGCAATCTACGATACTTGGATCCCTTGGCGGAGGTAAATGAGTATTCATGGGGCACTGCTTTCTTGGCATATTTTTTGGAAGAAATGCGTAGAGCTTCTAAGGAGAACGCCTGTCAATTTAATGGTTCTTTCACTTTAATTCAGGTATAGTGAACTAGTTATTTTGTCATCAATGTCATTAATTTTGTTAGTTTCCAATTATTTTTGTACTTATACATTTCATTTTAACGATCTTTTATTGGCATAGGTTTTGGCTTATGAACACTTCCCAAAATTGTTTAAAGGATTAAAGTATAAAGGATTGAAGACTGTACATGAGAATGAAGAGCATGAGCCTCTAGCTCAGAAATACTTCTTCAACAATGCCCCGAAGCCCAATAACAAGAAACGGTTATTCGCAATGAGAATAGCTTTGGACTCTGTTGCTGCCCAAGATGTTGTGTTTGACCCATATAGGGATCCCAGAGGAGTTTACTTTGAAAGGCGTGACAATGTTTCATTTTACAACAGACCATTATTTCATCCAAAAGGATTTGTTATACACAACCCTCACCGTGTAATGCGCCAACTTGGGTACAAGCAGAAAAATCTTACAGATACATCTTATCAGAAATCCTCTCATGACTTTCCTCAATGCCAAGCAGATGAGAACCATATTATGGTTGTGGTTTACCTCCTACTTACTGTGTCGATGATACTGCCCCCCCTTCCATGCATTCCCTGGCAGTCACTTATTTTGATGCAGTTAAGAAGCAAATACCAGACCAATTTTCTATGTCTGCAAGAGATTCCATCTTGTGGCAGTGTAATCGTGTCAATCATGCGCAAGATTATTTATTGTCTATCCCCATCAGTGGGCTTAATCAGTGCCTTGGACCTAGACATTTTAGAGCTGTGCTTTGCTATCGTCTTGGTATCCCATTGTTCGTTGAGAATGGCTTATGCCCAAGTTGTAACAAGTCCATGGACATCTTTGGTGATCATGCGCTTCATTGTGCTAAGGATATAGGGCCTAAGTTTCGACATGACCATGTTCGTGATGTAATCACTGACATTTGCTACAAAGCTGGTGTGCCTGCGCGTAAGGAAGCTTTTCTGGGTTTTCTGACGGATGATGACAAAGATTTGAAACTGCTGATATTCTTGTGCTTAATTGGGAGAATGGCAAAGATGTTTGTATGGATGTCACAGGTGTCTCACCCTTCGCTGGTGAAGGAGTTCGCTCTTTCGTCCCTGGAAAAGCTATATCTAATGCGGTTTCACGAAAACATACTAAATATTTGGAAAAGTGTGTTGCGCACGGTCATGGTTTGGGTGTCTTAGCTTTCTCTACTTTAGGAGAATTGGGTGAGGATATTTTGTGTTTTTTTAAGCGTCTGAAGAATTGTTTAATTAGCAATGATGCTAGTAGTGGTGTTGGTAGGCTTATTTTTCATAGATTAGGCATTGCTATTCAAAAAGGTGTTGGAGCTCAGCTTGTTGCTAGGTTACCAACCTAGAGCTATGTTTAAAAAGTTTATTAAGAAAATAATATTTTCTTAAGATAGATTATTACTTTTTTTAGAATTCAGTAGGTTATATAAATACTCTTGTTCAGAGCTATGAAAATCAATCAATTCAATCAATTTATTAAGTTTTCTTAATCTTGGTGGCTAATCCCCAAAATCAAAGGATTTTTATCATTAGTGGCTGTAAGGATTATATTCAATTACTTGGATAGCTTATCTCCCGATCAAAGGATTTAGGTTATGAAGATCCACATGCAGATGCAGATGCAGGAGACCTGGCGTTGTGGTCCCGGAATTCCAAAGGCTTGTCGAGATGTGAAACAATGCTTGACAAGCCTGTTCCCTGTATACCCTGATAGTATCATCGAGGAACTCAACGCTAAACTATTATCAAGTGCCAAATCAGAGGAAGAGTACGCCAACTTAAATACAGTTGATCAGCGGTTGCAACTCTTGAATGGGGATGCTAATCAACCAGGGTCCTCGAAAAGCTTACGGTTCTCTAGGTTGGAGGATCATTTTCAGACAACCCTTTTAAAGTTGAAAATGATTTCAAGTATGTACAAGATAAGTATTTTCTTACTGGAGTGACTGATGTCACAAATCCAAATTCCAGGAGTGGAGCAGAATTGCGAAAACAATCAAATTATTCGTTGCGACAATTTTCATGTGGGAGATATGATTTCAGTGATTCTCGTTGGCAGGCTCTGGATGCAGCTAAAGAAATAGAAGGGAAGGGCCCTGGCCAAAAAGAACAGGATTCAACTTAACCCAAAGGAAATTCTGGAAATGTAGGTCTCATAGTTGGAAAGTCTGGAGAAGGCGCACAGGTGACTTCAGGGTCAGGAAATGACAGTGCCTCGCAAAGTGCTGACAGTGGTAGCGAGGGCGGGTTAGGATCAAGTGATGAGAACACTAATCAAAGAGCAGTTTCAGGGCAGCAGGAATCGGAAGTTTCAGAGCTTCATCAGCGGAAGAAGCAGAAGCAGTAACTCTGCTTCAAACTGTCCAATGGAGATTAAAAAATCTGGTCATAGAAGGGGACAACTTAGTAACAATGGCAAAAACAACTCAATCCAGTGGCAGTGTATTGCTAGATGAAGTAAAGAGATTGGCAAGTCAGTTAGTGTCTTTTTTGGGTTTCAAGGCTGTAGACAGGAAAGCAAATGGAGCGGCAGATATCTTGGCAAAAAGAGGAAGGAAATCAACAGTAAATCAAATCTGGGAAGAAGCAGCACCTCCTTTTATTATGCCTAGGCTCACCTTTGATTATGTAAAAGCTTATGAAACAAACAATTTAAATGGTTTCACCTATTTACCACCCATATTTAAATTTAAGGTTAATACTTTCGTTTATATGCCGCAAGAATTTAGTTCCTTCTAGTATCTAGTTTAATAACTCAACTAGGTTCATTACTATATGAGACCCTACCAAGACCTTTAAGGGCTACACCGAAACTCCTGTCCTGCAGACTTCACATGAATTTAGATTAGAATTTTTTTTATCCCACGGTTTTAATTCATTTTTACTGTGTGGTTTAAAACTCCAATTTGCTGGGAACCCCACCAATTTTATATTGTTAAGTCAGACTAGAATCTCTAGTAGAGCTATAAAAAGGAACCAGGGTATCATCTCCAATTTGCATTTTGTTAGTGACCTGACCTTATCTGAATGACAGTGTATATTTGATGAATACTTTAGTGACTTATTTCGTTTATGCATGGGAGTCGCATTGTTAAGTTCAGGCACAATTGTGGATATAGGTAGAACTTTCCTCTAGCACGAGGGAAAATATTTTCATCTTACCGCTTAACTTTATCCGATAAATAATTTTAGGGATCCGATTTATAGTTGTTTATGTTTATTTCTAGTCTTTTGATACTACAATAATGCTTGGTGGTAGTTTGAATAGGTAAATGCACACTGAAGTTTTTTTCCCGATCTTGTTTTGTCGCCAAAGCCATCTTCCTTATAGGCCTTCAGCTCGCCATAGATCTCAGCAACCACAGAGTTTGATTCTAGAAGTAAACGACTCATCTTATTATCTTATTATTGATCAACGATTTGGGTTATAGCTAGAACGACCCTCAAAAATAGCTCATTCATGAATAAATTTCACAACAATTGAGTCAAGTAGGCAGAGTCACATAGTTCTCCATAAGGACTAGCATAAAAAGAAAGCTTAACCGGATTGGCTGGCGTAAGTAGATTATTTTTCAGTACAACTCATCCCTTCAACTGTAAGTATATATTTGAGTTTGGGTCTTTTCCGAAGTTGCTATCCCCGTATTCTTATGGAGCAGTTATAGGGTTGAGAATTTGTGTTGCATAATTGTGAAGAAATTGATTAACTGGCTGCTCAAACTGTGAGATGTCATTCCTTCATGACCTTGAGCTGATGGACTTTGTGCGATCATATGTGGCTCCTACATTTGTTTTCAGTTCTATCTGCACTGCACAGGGCACAAGTCTTTATCTTACACTTGTTGTATTGGTTTAATATTGGACCTCACTGACTGAAGTTTGTTATTGTATTGAATGTATTAATTCTCTAGGGGATTCGCAAATTTCAGCCGTGAACGTGAAGAATGATAAGAACTAAGAAGTCTATCATCAGTGTAAATGAGATCAAGAGAAGGCCTAGAATTAATATTTGAAAAAACAAGTTTTCGACATAAAAGTCAGGAGTGCTTCACTGACAGATGTTGCAAAGAAAGAAGAATGATAAGATTATTAACCGTGAAAGAGATCAAGAGAAGGCTAAGAAACAAAATCTGAAGAAAAAAGTTAATAATAAAATTGGGGCTTTGAAGGTGGTTGTCAGGTGATAAAGAACCATGGATGAAGCATATTTCCTGATAGACTTCAAAATAAAAAACGCTAGAAATAGGGATTGAACCTGTGACCTTGTGGTTAACAGCCACACGCTCTAACCAGCTGAGCTATTCCAGCTTTGTTGCGTCCCTATTATTTTCCCGATTTGGTTAGGAGACATATGCAGAAGCTTATGAATACTTTGTAGTTGAGTTCTAGTAGATGACACATTACATAAAGGATCTTTCACATCCTTTGAATAGCATTGGGCTTAATTCAGTAAACACTCTGCTAGTAAATTGTAACCGTAATTTGTAGTGAAACGGGTCAGAAATGATAGTGGTTCAACGACAATTTTTTTTTTTACAGACATGCTACGTACTGCAGGACTTAAAACCATCTTTGTTTCTCATAGATCAATTGTTACAGATTGCAAAATTTTTAAAATCACTTCATAGTTTGGATTACTTACAACATCCTGAATTGCAGGAAGGTGAAGGCAGGTAAATGATCTAGGCACTACGCTGCTTCTTTCCTTGTCAAGTGACTTCTAAGCTCAAATAATGAGTCCCTAATATAATGACATAGTCTAGAGTCAAGACTCTTAAATCCATTTTTCAGCTTAACATACAAGCTGATTAACACACTTATCTAAATGCCGAATGTAAAATTTTACTTGTTCTGCATATGTCCCGAAATCAAGGTTTCGACTTTCATCCACCCGTCGTACAATTTCCAACTTCTCCTCAACTTCATCCTCCATAACCTATTGTCAAACACAGTAAATAATCTTGCATTAGTTTTTGTGCCGAAAAAGAGAATACCGTAAGAGCCAATGTATGAACAACTGTGATCGAGAACGTATTACATACCTCTAAGCGTTTTTTGAATGAATCCATATCAGTACACGGATACTCGTCATCTGTCAAATTATCGTCTTGGTACTTCACTCCTATTTTTTGCAATAAGTTAATGTAAAACTTTTCGCCTTCTTCGCTTTCCTTTAAGGACTTGTTAGCATCATTATATGCACTGGTGATTTTAGTTTCGACAAGTTGTTGCAGAAGCCAGTTTTTACGTTCCTCTGGAAGATCAAGATTGACAAGAGACTTAAAAAAATCCAACATTGTAGCATCTTTCAGTGGCGAAGCTGAAAATTCCTCTGGAAGAGCGGCAAGAGACTCCACAAAATCCAACAGGGTAGCAGCTTTCATATGTGACTTGCAAAAATCCAACATTGCAACTTTCACCTGCATATATATATATATATATATGTTCATGGTATTTCGGGCGGGCATCTCCCGAAATCAGCATTCCCGAGATTCAAGACTCCTAGAGAGAGAAACCAAATATAATGTAATTATAGGAAAAGACACAGCTGGATTTCAGAAACACAAACACTTAGTGAAACCCTAGATTAAGAAAATAAAAGGAGAAGGAATAATTGATGAAATAAGAGAGAAAAGATGAGAGATCAGAGAGCTATGTTGTGAAAGGCGAGGCCTAAGCGCCAAAGGCCCACTAAGTGCAGTCCTAGCGCCTAGGAAAAAAGGCACGAGCCAAACTTTTTTTTTATTTTTTCTGGGCGCCTTTGACGCCTAGGTAGGGCTAGGCGAGGCGATGGGCTTGGCGCCTCGCCCAACACCTTTTACAACATAGAGAGACAAGTGAATTGATATTTCTATCTTCTCCGGTTTCCATTTTGATTTCGTAGTCGGCTTTTCAGTACTGATTTCAGAAATCTATGTAAACATTTAGGCTTTAAATCTCCGCGCTAGTAGTCTCTTCCACATCTCCTAATCTCTTCCCTCAAGCTCTTTCATTGTTTGCAAACAATCAATATCGAAAACGATGAGTTATATATTATCCAGTGAATTTCTTCGTTTTGGACATTGATTGTTTGCGGACTGTAAAAGAGCTCGATGTCTACAAACAAAAGAATAGGAAAGCAATGTTATCTATTTATACGCAACGTTAATCCCAAAAAATCTTCCACAAAAAAGTAAAATAATAGTATCTCTTGGATATTTTCGGCATTTGGATCTTGGAAACAAGATAATTTGAGATAACCAATACCCAAACCGCATCATAACAAGATCTTTTTCAGCATATTAAAAGGGAAATGAGTATTATTCTGATAAGACCACATTTTATGGAACATGTCAACGGTGTTGACCCGATGCGTCACTCAGGCATATTTGGCATATATGATCCTTTATACGGGTCAAGTCTCTCAAGATTGTGGAAGCCACCCTGGCTAGCAAGTGAGGGCGCAACGAGCACACAAATCCGATGGAGGCACAAGGCATTGGATAAGCACAAATTTTTTATTATTAGAGATAATATATTTATTTAAGCATTTTATTATATTTTAAGTATTTTATTATTTTAATTAGAGTTTATAATGGTTTGGAATAGTATTTTAGGAGTAGTATTGTTTTCTTATTTTCCAAATAATGTAGCTTATAAATAGGCCTTTTTCGTTCATTAATAATTAACAAGAATATTATTAAGAAAATTGCTAGCCTTTGGTTTATTGATATCTTTGAATCATGACCTTTTTTGTGCTTGAGCTGCTGGCCGTTGGTTAAGAAAAAAATCGTTTCTTATCATATTCCGGTTAAAAAGGAAAATGCGCAACCACCCGAAGAAACTTCATCTTAGTAGAGAGAGAATTTTTGGCCGTTGGTTAAGAAAAAAATCCCTCTTATTTTTATGTATGTTTATTAAAAGAAAAAGTCAGTCTATAAAGCCTTGATTTGTTCATGTTAGTAGAAGAAAAATAAAGCATTCAGGTTTACAAAATGGGAAGTGAATACCAGATTTCTCTACCATGCATGTAATGGTGAAATGCGAAATTTCACTACCGCTTGAGTGATCGTGAGATAGAACATTTCTCTGTTATTTTAGTGATAGTGAAATATATCGTTTCACTGTCCATTTTTTCTTTTTCCTCTTCTACTTTTTATTGTTTAGTAATATACTATCACACTTAATTTGAATGTTAAGGTTGTTCCACAAAAGGTCGGATCCTTTCCCTGATCCTGCTATAACATGCCTTTCATGAATTTTTTGATGCCTTAACAGAAGACGAAGCTCAAAAAACGCAAGAACCATCTTTCATATCTCTTGGTTTTATGTTTTCAGGTTTTGTTTTTAATTTTTTTTCCCTAGACACAACAAATGCAAGAAGGGACGTCATTTTTTTTTGGAATGTAAGGTTGTTCCATCACTTCGGTGGTAATGAAAGGTTCCATTTTACCACTACTCTGTTGAGAATGAAATGTTGCATTTCTCTTTCACTGGCACAAAGAACCAAGGTTTTACATATTGATATTATTTTTAATACATACCTAAAAAAAGAATGAATCATAATTTTATCGTTTGGGTCCTTGGGATTCCTCATTTCCAACAAACTTGAGTACATTTGAATAAGATTAAATTGTGGATACTCGAGAACGGAGTAGGATCATCAATATTCACCATCTCAGTCAGCTTTTGGATGCAATAAAAGGTAAAACTAAACCAAGTCCTTTAGTACTCGTGATACTTCAAAATCAAAACGGATATTGAACTTGGGAATCTTGAATTGTCCTGTTCGAACAAATGGATGATAGGCCGAGACATGTTGATCCAGAAAACCAGCTGAATCAGAACTCACCTTTTCTATAAGTGTTAGAATATATGACACATATTATCCACCGAGGTACCGAGGTGGTCCATTAGCTCAAATGCAATCAACACACGTGCACAGAAGAAATAGTCAGAAGACCTAGTCTTGTAATTTAGTTAATAAATGTTATCTTCTAGGGTTTGCTGATCCTATAATCTCTATAAATAGGATCATTATGTATATGTAAAGCTATCTCAATCTTTACTGATGATCATAATATAAATCACCTCAATAGGATTCTGTCAGTGGACGTAGGCGTTAGTGCCGAACCACTTTAATTTCTTGTGTCTATTGATTATAATTTTCTATATACTTTTAAGGACCTACTATTCTCGTTGTTTCGTAGTCCAAGTAAATCTCCTCTCTGTCGTAAAAACAAAAACTCACTTTGTTGTTCTCTCAAATTAATTTGTTGTTCTCTCAACATCCTGAGTATCTTCTCATAGTTTATAAAATTATAAACATGATTATCGAACATAGACCTAAGATTATATTACGATGGATTTTGTTTCGCTTCAAATCAACACCTAAATTAGGGGTTTCTTTCTCTAGATGAAGTTTTTGTTTTATTAATTCGACATGATCGTGCAGTCAAACAATTTGTATTAGTTTAACTACTAACTGTTGAAGGTTAAACCAAGATAATATGTTACAGTTGACACGGTGTGTCATATATGGAAGGTGCAAGTTGTAAGAAACTCGACAATCACTATACTAAATCCTGGTTTTAGCAACGCTTCATTTCAGAGTTGTGCAACGGATATAGAGGTTGCACAATTATTTATATTTGATTTACTAAAATAAAGTAGTGGTGCAACGTATGATACACGCCTATAACCGTTGTAAATCATATGTTTTTTTGGTAATATATAGCATTTCATAGGGTTTTAGTTTTTTTTTTATTTATTAATTTTCTGATATTTTTCTTATCTTATTTTTCAGTTACAAAAATTTCTCCACTCACTTTATTTATTTCACTCAGATAAATATCTCCATTTCTCTCTCTTCATAACTTTCATCGAAGAACTTCTCTTCTTCTCCAGGTTTTCAGTTCTCTCTTTTTCTGATTTCCGCGGCGAGAAGAGAGAAAATTTTCTCTTATTCTTCTTCTTCAACAGATCTCGTAGGTTAAAACCCTCCTTTCAACAAATGCTAATCAAAACCCATCAAAATCTGAAATCAAATCTATAATTTTTTCTAAACCTAATCTTTTCCCTGAAATAAAAAATCAAATCATTCAACCTCTGATTTTGGTGGGTTATCATCAGGTATAAACTAGTTTGTTGTTAATTTTATTTTTGATAAGTTAAGGTTTTTTATTGTGAGGTAGCTAGTATCTGAATTAGCTTGGGTTTTTGATTGTGGTGTTCTTTTTATTGTAATATGTAGATTTGAAGTATTGGGTATGTTTTGTTTCAGTTGAAGATGAAGTTTTATTTGGTTTTTGAACCATCTGATGCTTTTGGTTTTTGAGTCATCTGATGTTTTATTTGGGTCTTTTTTGTGTAGAGATTTAGTTTCTGTGTAGAGTCTTTGAAGTCATCTGATGCTTTCCAAGGTGTTTGTAGTGATTTTACTTCATTTGGTAGGGGTTCTGTAAACTAGATTCAAGTATTTGTGTGTTAGAACTCTTATCTGAAAGAAAATAAAATCTGGGTTTTGCTTCTTTTTTTTTCTTTTCATTTTGAGTAAATGCTTTATTTCCTCATGTTTTTACATTTCTAGGGTCCGAAAGAAGGGTGGTATGATGGGGGGGAGCATTGCGTTTTCAGTTATGCTAGTTATAGTTGTTACAGGTACTGAGATTTATTTTCTGTAATCAATGACTTAACACTATAATCTTGGGATTGATGTGTACTTTCTGAATTCCTAGAGCATTAAGGTTTCAGTTATGTTCTCTGGTGATTTTCAATTGTAATGATACTACTATTGTCTATTTGTTCTTTAGCTGTCAGTGATTACCGACAATCCTTTCAAAGCTTAAATGATGAAAAACGGAATATACATATGGAGGTTAGTTTTCTACTACCTAACATGTTTGACATTCTTGGTTTTTCTTTTTATGTATAATAATAACTTGGATTTGCATACCGTATCAGGTTGTCAGAGGTGGTAAAAGAATCGAGGTTTTGATATTTGACCTCGTTGTTGGCAATGTTGTACCTCTAAAGTTTGGTGATCAGGTGATTCAACGTTAGTTAATGTGGTTGTGTTGTGCACATGTTGTTGATGTGCTGATTTGCTTTCCTGCTTTAACTTGGTTTCTCAGGTACCTGCAGATGGAGTTCTAATTTCTGGTCACTCTCTTGCTGTTGATGAATCTAGCATGACATGGGAGAGCAAGATTGTAAGTTGCTTCCTATTTTTTAAAGAATTGTATTTGTTATAAACTCAGGCGTGGTATAACAACCTTGATGTTATGTACAGGTTCAAAAAGATCGTATGCGTCCTTTTATGATGTCTGGTTGCACTATGCTGGTAAGACATGTGCTATGCCAAATGGAATTAGTTATTGTATTTATGAGTAATTCATTTTTTGTTTTTCGGCTCATAATAGATTGGTAATTTAGTTGCATTTTCTTTCATGTTATCTTATGTACTGCTGAGAATAGGAAATCAATTTTTAGCTGGTGTATTGAAGTAGGCACGTTATAATCCTTAGCTACTGCCTGCAAATTGATTCACTAGATGAATGTATGATTTTCAGGTAACTGGCGTTGGGATAAACACTGAATGGGGATTCCTGATGGCCAGTATATCAGAGGATAATGGTGAAGAGACTCCTTTGCGGGTTTTCGAAGGGATGTTTCATTCTTGTCTATACGTAAATGTAAAGTATGAACAACATTATTTTACATGATTAAATATCTTTGTATGACCTATTACAGGTACGCCTGAATGGTGTTGCTACTTTTGTTGGTATAGTTGGGCTCGTGGTCGCTCTTTTTGTGTTGCTTGTTCTTTTGATCAGGTAATTCAGAGCTCTTATCAGTTGAATTCTGTTCTCTATATTGTTCTGTCAGGATGTCTCACTTGTATTTATGAACTCTTGTAGATATTTCACTGGCCATTCTAAATTAAATCCATACATCAAAGGGAAAACAAGTGTCAGTGAAGCAGTGGATGGAGTTATTAAAATCATCACTGTGGCTGTGTATGCACCTTTTTTCTACCGTGTTTTAGTTTGTGAAGTTTCTTAATCGGATAACTAAAAATCTCTTTGGAAGTCTTCTTAAGTATCTGTCTTGTCCTTACCTTTAACATTTAAAATCACTGTGTTACTTACTTGTAGGTATTTTCATAATATTTAAGTTTACTTTTGATAAGGGAAATTAATATTTCACATCTTTTTGATGTGTCTGTCCTTCTAAACTTTGTAACACAGTTGATACCAATGCTCCTTCATATTATTTATTGCAGTATTCATGTTTTTTCTATCGTCCGATTTACCAGTATCAAACTCTTCGAGTTGTACTGAAGGCTATTTATCAGCTGCTGTGTTGCAGAATCTGAATATTTCAGCAGGCCAATGTGTTGTTGTTGATAATTTCGTTATGGATATTTTGATTTAGGAAAGACTGCCAAATATTAGAGATTGCTTGCCATTTCTTAATTTCATATTTCAATCAGTTTAAAGAGGAGTTGAAGATGCGTCTAAATTGTTAAATTTCACATTTACTGGCATGCAACATGGAGACAGCGACAACATTGCACTACCTTAACGTAGTACACATATTCTGCAACACTTTTTAAAGTTGAATATTCTGAACTTGTAGGTCGTTATTTGTTAACTTTTTTTGTGACCAAGTTCTATTATCATATAGTTTCCTAGACATTTCAGGTTCTTTCTCTTGGGAATGTGTCATTGACTTTCAAAGATGTTTCTCGATTTGCATTATATATATGATAGTTTTCTCTGTATTTGCTGACAGTTTTTTGTTAAATGTGAAATTTTCAACTTAATGAAGCGATGTGCATGTCTTATATTTGCAGCCCGACTCTCAAGTTCATATTCATTGGAAAGGTGCTGCTGAGATAGTCCTAAGCTCATGCACAGAATACCTTGATGCGGATGGCTCCTGCAAAAAAATGGATGAGAGCATGGTAAGTTCCACTTGCCATTCTAAATACTCTGTTTCTAGTGACATTTTGTTTCTGTTTGGGAACTCTTAATGAAGGTTTTCCAGAATCTTGTGGAAAGATACCTAAAAATATGAAATGCAGATTATTAGATTGTTGACGTTCGAGGAATATAGAGAAAGAAACGCAGTCGAGTTGATTTTTTTTGTAAATAAATCTACTAACTGCTGTGTTTCCTCTCTTACAGGCCAAGTATTTCAAGGACGCTATTTCAGAATGGCTGCAAATAGTTTGCGTTGTGTTGCTCTTGCCTACAGAACATATGAGATAGAGAAGGTTCCAAAAGATGAAGATAGTCTGGCAGAGTGGGTCATCCCCGAAAATTCACTATTGCAAAGTTCATTATGCAATGGATACATGCATTAGAAATGATTTTAGTGGTTGTAATTTTGCAGGTTGTTGGGTATTGGGCTGAAAGTCTGGCAGCAAGAGCTGGGTTTAATGCTCCAAGATTAAACACTGCAAAGATCTCATCTTCTGAAGCTCAATCTACTTATTTAACAATTCCGCCTGGTCTTAGTCCGACTGCTTTGCTTGATTCTCCGGTTTTCCTCTCTAATTCGCTGGTTAGTAATCCTTTTTCCTTAACAGTCATGAAGTAATCTAATAGTGTGAGTCTTTTTGGTGCTAAGGTTTAGTTTCATTTATGTACTACGTTTGATGCGATACTTGTGATTCCATTTGGTATCCTTGCGAACTTGGCTCTTTGTGTCTTTACTTGTGAAAATGTTAACTTTACATAGAAATTCAATGAGTGCCCATAAAAGATCATTTTATTAAGGATTGTGCGAGAATCAGATCAAACATTTCCTTCATTGACTCCCTTCAGTTCCACTGTGTCTTCCATTGCCATGTGCAATATGACTCCTAACCTTTCATGCCCTTTTCTGTATCAGGCTCAGCCGTCTCCGACTACAGGGAAGTTCTCTTTTGCTTTAAATAACAGTAACAACTTCAAGGATAATCCATTTGAAGATTTTGATAGTTCGTCGTTTGTTTTCAAGCCTCATGCAGAACCGAATTCTTTATATTTTCCTGGTGGCAGAACCCAAGTAAGAGTTGGTATATCTTCTCTCGCACTTTAAATTTGTCAAGTGGGCATCATTTTTTTATCGTAATTGTTTCTGTTGTCATGTATACAGTTACCTCCTTCTCCAAATCCTCATCAGTCATACACAAAGAACTTTGTACCAGTTCAATCAGAGCGGTCTCTTCCTGCTAGGAATCTACAAGCTGATAAATTCCAGTTTGGGAATAGTACCAATTTGCATCAAACTTTCAATCAGTCGTTTGAGAAAGAAAGCAGTGGAAATAATATGTACTCAGAACCTAATGAAACCAGTTCTATAAGTGGCAACCTCGATAATTCGCCGCCACCCAACGATCTACACAATGGTGGAGAAGGGGAGAGAGCCAATGGAGATATAAGCACCACCGTGGTTGGTACTGGTGCATCATCTGACGATGGATACAACTGGAGGAAGTACAGGCAAAAACAGGTGAAAGGTAGTGAATTTCCCCGAAGCTATTTCAAGTGCACCCACCCAAATTGCCAGGTGAAGAAGAAAGTGGAACGATCCCAAGAGGGTCACATTACAGAGATCATTTACAAAGGAGCTCACAACCATCCATAGCCTTCCCCTCATCGACGGTCTGGTCTTGGATCTTCAAATCCACCATCTGACACGCAACATGACCTCCCTGAAAACGGTGCAACTGATTGTGATTCTGTGTGGGCAAGCTCGCAGAGAGTATCGTCTCAAGCGCCTTGAGGGGCAGCCAATACTGACAACTAATCAGGTATCTTTGTCTTAACACATACCAACATTCAAATTCAGTTGTGTAATTTTAGTTTCTAACCATGACTTGAACTTATGTCGGTTTATTGATATTATTTCATAGGTTATGTTTACTAGAGCACAAGCTCCAAAATGCGCAGATGATATACGCCGGTATGTACTAGTATCAATTCTTCTTGGATACAACTGCAAAGGAGTTTGTATTGATTCAAGGAAATGTGCCTGCACAAAGCTTAACGGTTCTGAATTCCCATATGTATTGTATCCAAAGATGGTAGCAGGTAAAACAGTTTCACTTTCTCCAAGCACATCTGAATTTCCATATGTTGGACATGGATATGGCATGGATATCAAATTCAGAAACTTATGTGTATAACATTTGGGATTTTGCATAAAATGTTTAATATTATATGGGTTTATGGTTCAGCTATCTTCTTTGTTCAAAAAAAAAATCTACTCTGTTGATGTATGAATCGTTCTTGATGGATTGTGATGATCAAGTTCAGGTGAAAAAATATACCGGAGTTACAAACGGCGGCAACTTTTATTTTAACCGGAAAATTATTTCGCAACGGATATAAACGTAGGAAAAGTATCCATTTCACAGTCACCTGAAATGAGCAACGGATATAAATGCAACCAAGTAAATAAAACGTTCACTGAAAACTAAAATGGGACCCATAAAAGTGTTATTTTATCAATAATAAATGTTGCACAAATTAATAAATCAGTTGCACAAATAAGAAAAACAAACCGTTGCACAAAGAATTGTACAACCTTTATAAGTGTGGCTCAATATAATTTGAGCAACGAATAAAATGCGTTGCACACTAATGCGCAACGCCGTTTTGCCAACAGTTATTACCGTTGCACAAATTATGCGCAACGTTTATAAACGCCACAAAAAGGCTGTTTTGGTGTAGTGAATATATGGAGGGTGCCAGTTTTAGGAAACTGGACAATATATGGAAGGTGCAACTTTTAGGAAACTTGTTTATATTTGGAAGGTGACAGTATTAGGAAACTTTGTTATCGAGGAGTTTGTTTGGCTTAGGAATTTGTTTATAGTTTGGAGTTTCTAGAAGAATTCTATGTTTAGAGTTTGAGTTATATTAGGTAAGTGTTTTCTTAGTCGTCAAGTCTGTTAAACAATATATATAGGTTGTTGAGCCATGATATTGAATTGCATCTAATAGAGAAGTATTGTTTGAGTATCTTGTCTTGTGTTATTTCTTAAGTCTTTGATATCATATTTTCTACATCTGGTATCAGAGCACTGGTATCAGATTCTAGGGTTGTGGGTATGAATTTTTGAGTTGAAGAAGATGACAAGTTTAAGTTCAATTAAGGTACCGGTGTTTGAAGGTAAAAACTTTGAACACTGGAGGTTACAGATGGAGAATATTTTCATATACCAAGAGGTGTGGGATATTGTGAAAGATGGTTATGTAGAACCAGCAGAAGAAACTGTTTTAACAGCAGAACAGCAAACTGCTTTAACAGCAAACAGGAAGAGTAATTCTAAAGCAACTTATATTCTTCATCAGGGTATTCATGAATCTCTCATTGATAAAGTTATTTATATTAAAGAAGCTAAGAGAGCATGGGATGGTTTGATAAACTATTACAAAGGATCTGACAAGGTCAAGAAGGTGAGATTACAAACCTTGAAGAGGAAATATGAACTGTTACAGATGGAAACTACTGAAACAATATCAGAGTTTTTCTCAAAGACATTGAATCTTGTCAATGAGATGAAGGTTAATGGTGATACAATAGAAGACTCTGCAATTGTAGAAAAGATTTTAAGAAGCTTACCTGAGAAGTTTGAATCAAAAGTAACTGCTATTGAAGAATGTAACACTGCTGCAACTATGACTCTTAATGAGTTATTGAGTTCTTTACAGGCTTATGAACAAAGACTATCTGAAAAAACAGCTGCTGCAAAACAAGTTGAAGAAGCTCTTCAAAGTCAAATAAACTGGAATAACAATCAAGGAAGAACTAATGCTGGATGGTTTCAAGGAAGATACACCACAGGAGAAAGAAATAATACTGGTGATTATCAAGGAAGGTCAGTTGATAGAGCAAAACTTCAATGTTACAATTGTGGAGATTTTGAACACTTAAAATTCTTATCAAGGAGTCAAGAGTAATGGGCGATTGTAAATCATCTAGCTAACTAGGCACAAGGCAGCTTCCGCCTGCCTGCACTCTCCAGGGAAAACAATGCTAGAGCTATACAAATGGAGCGAGCACTATCCGAATCCGAACTATGGATAATACTTCAAGTGGGCCTGTAGCTCGATCCAAATTCAGTTGTCCTATATATAGACACAAAATATCATTGCCCTCCAACTCCTAGATCGATCTTCGTTTCTCCAAATCAAGATCCGACAAACCCTAGATCTCATTTTTCATTTTCCCTTCCTTTAGATCTCAGTAGAAATGTAATGATGGGTCCAACTGGTTTTGCATGGAATTCTGGCGGAGGAACCTGCTTCACTCATAACACACGGAGCATTATGATATTTCCTCTCAGGAAACTCATTGAGTTTGTCGTAATTAAAGATCGACTAACTGATCTGATTTTGGATGGAAACAGTAGCGATAGATCACGTGCTGCTGGAATAGGATCTGGACATTCCATAACTCTAAGCCCTCATCATCTTCTCGAAGAAAGACCAATTCACTTGTCTATCTTAGATGCAGATTAGGATTTGGGGGAAGATTCAGAATAAGAAATCTCGTGGCAGATGATTATGCATGACTCAGAAGGCGATGGCATTATGATATCTCCTCTCAGAACCAAGTCAGATTATTTTATTTTATTTTTTATTTTTTGAGTTTCTTTATGTTGTGTATAAATTCAATCAAGACCAGAATCTAAATTTTATGGTGGTGCGGACTTGGTCAACTGAATTTTGTAGATTCAAGATGTGTCATTGTTGTTCCCATCTTATGTGCATACTGAATTTAGCATTGGGAGTTGGTTCTTTTATGTATTTTTTATGCTATCCTTTGTGGGTGGTGTGCATTACAAGATTATATGTTGGAGATTAAAATCATTGATTAATCCAATTGAAATGAGACTAGCGAGTTTATATCTTTCTTTATATGTATGTTGGATCCAATAAGGCCAACACTTCATCTGACTTCTTACAACAACTGTGCAGGTACTAGAATCACCAACACATGGTAACTCCAGCAAGGGGAACCCGGCCACAATGTCAGCTGGGAAGTCTCCACGCTGAAATGAACCAGTCTACAGTATAAGCTGGCTTTCCCTGTTGATCCGAAAGAGTTGAAAAATATAAGAGGCACAATAATTTGGAAGAAAGCTGATACGTCTAATCTGTGTGAAGGAATGTACTCCACTGGGAATCAGTATTCTTCTTCGCTTCAAAGTTTTGGTAAAACAAAAAGGGAGATATTCCATTGCCGGGATCTTCGCTTCAAAGTTTTGGTAAAACTAAAAGGGAGATATTCCGACTTTGGGGAGTTGATGAATGATTTTTGCTCCCCTAATCTTATTTGTATAAATGCTAATGCTCCCCCAATCTTAATGTAAAATTAAAAGGGAGATATTCCATTGCCAGGATTTGAACCCGGGTCGCCTGGGTGAAAGCCAGGTATCCTAGCCGGGATGGACTACAATGGATTGTTGTTAGAATGTTTACTTAACATTTAGAAACCACACTCAGGTCTTCCCAGGGCATCTAAAAGCTGGCATCTTTTTTTACATCTTATTTTTTTAACATTAATTAACTTTTATTGCAAGTTGATGTCAATGTATTATGCCATTTTCAAGTGTTTAAATCAATTTACTAAATTGTGGTATTCTTCTAGTTTGAATATGTTAATTGGTGTGTCTTTGTAACATATGGGGTACAGAAGGCTTTTTGTAGCTTGTTATCTCATAATTTTGCTGCAATCTTATTTTGTGATCTGTAAAACATTACTACAATTTTAGTCTCTTGTAGATCTTCAGAGTCACGATTCAAATTGCTGCTAATTTGCATAGACTTCTAACCTTTTCTAAGTTATCTTGGTTCCTTATTTTTATTTTTTATTTTGGGTGTATTTAAAGTAGGGAAATTTTGCTTGAAATCATTGGGTTTGAGAAGTCTGAAAATAGAGCGTAGACTGATCCACATTCCTACATCTGAAAAGTATCCTCCTAGCTAGAATGTGAACTGTGAAGGCAGAGTCTGAAAATAAAATGTTCAAATTCTGATTGATAAAGTATCTTATCTAGAAAGATGACTAGGGGGCTTGCAAAAATTTCATCTCAGAACATATAGCGGACGGCGTGTTAGGTTTCGTTTTGAAGATAAAATACGGCTGCACTTAGCTTTTGGTTTCACTTTGACAGTACACGGAGTAAGAGATGATGTTTATTTGGTAATCTATTCCAAGTCTAGACTCTTAAATCCAATCTTAAATTTTCGGCTTGACATACACGCTGATTAACACATTTATCTAAATGCTGAATGAAATTTTTTACTTCGCGTCCATATCTCACACAATCAAGGTTTCGACTTTCATTCACCCGTTGTACGTTTTCCAACTTCTCCCCAACTTCATCCTCCACAACCTCTAAGAGTTTTTTGAATGAATCCATATCAGTACACGGATACTCGTCATCTGTCGAATTGTCTTCTAGGTACTCTACTCCTAGTTCTTGTAATAGGTCGATGTAAGACTTTTCCCATTCTTCGTTTTCCTCGAACGACTTCCTAGCTTCATCATATGCACTGGTGATGTCATTTCCGACAAGTTTTTGCAGCATAAAGTTCTTATGTTCCTCTGGAAGATCAACATCGACAAGAGACTTTAAACAATCCAGCATTATAGCTTCTTTCAATTGTGAAAATTCCTCTGGAAGAGCGGCAAGGGACTTTACAAAACCCAATAATGTAGCAGCTTTCATCTGTGACTTTAAAAAATCCAACATGGTAGCTTTCACCTGCACATATATATGTTCAATTCAAGCAAATTAAGTTTCGGTACTAAAAGAAATGAAACCGATCAAGAATATGCATGCATGCATATATCTAACCTTGAATAACTTTTTTTCGGCTCGGTAAAGTCCAATATCAGCATTGTGAGAAGCTAGTAGGAATTCATGCTCATCAGCATCGAGCATACAATCAATTCTCTGCAAAAATTATAGGATTAATTAGTCAGTTATGCATACAATATCAATCGCTAAATTTTTGTTATATTTCTTAAACATATACTTACTTTTAGGATCCTCAGTTCAGTAATAAAATCTTCGATGGATTCATAGAGGCCGTAGGTATTGGTGTGCACATCGCATAAGTAATCATGTAGCACCTTGAACTTTTCTTCCTCGTCCCGAACTTTCCAATCATCCAAAACTTGTTCCATCTCATCCCTGAAAAACAAAATTCCATTCATTGGATTAAATGATTGATTGATGATCATGGTAGGTATTATAAAGCACTAATATATAAGAGAAGTACGTACCTATGAGCATCAGAGTATTTACTGGATTTCCGGTCAAATTTTGGAAACATGGTCGCCGTCTCTCTTCGCTTCTGTTATGAAGGCTTTCTCAACTGATTGGTGGGTTCTCTGAATTTGAGACTATTCTTTGGATGAGAAGAGCAATTGTATTTATAAGGTTATAAGGCCTGTAATTCTATTACAATATGGAAACGGGACTATATCAGGAAACTTTCCATATCCAAATATATTACTGTCCGGTTCGGTTTTTGGTAAACCAACAACTCTGTAAGTTCTAAGTAACCGACAATCAAAATAAAAAAATTTGGTTACTATTTATTTTTATTTTTTCGCTTCAATTAATTTGTTAGCGTGAGGGATCAAACGCACAGGTGAACAACAGCTCAATATACAGATGAATATGTAGGTTTTATTTCTTTATCAAATCATCTTTGCAAATACACATAATATATACTCTTGTACCATTAATTCTGGTATAGCGAGTCAGAGACAAAGCAACATCTATGAATTTTTGGATTTATCATGTAATTAGGGCGCCTGAAGTGATCAACTTCCAGTCATCAACTGATCAACAAGAGGTTGTCCAGCAGGCCTTACAACTTTCATCACATTTGAAGCCTTTCCGACCGTTCCAAATAAAAGCTCCCCAATGAGATTTGTACGGCCATCAACATGACTTCTGCGTTGCAGAGCGATTAGGTATCTCTGCCAAGCTTTAGCTTTGTTTTCAGATCCCTTCGGAGCCTTTCGATACTGGTGAAAAATTTAGAAATGTGAAGCACAACTAAATTAAAATTAATGGTAATTTTGAGCTAAGAAATCAGTGAAGCATACCTGTAGCCAAAAATGAATGAGTTCGGTATCACGTTGATTAATAGAGTGAGATAGCATTTGAACCTGTTTGGAGTTGGTTTTTACAAAGGAGAGCACTGAAGATGCCTAATCTTACAAAGGACCATGGAAGCTTAAGGTATGCCCGTTATGTTTCTTTGAGAGCTAACAAGAACTTTAAGGTTAATTACTTATGCAGATAACATTTCTCATTAATGGTGCATTTGCTGTAACAGAAAATTAATAACCCCAATTACAAAGGGGGTAGCTGAAGACTCAGTGGATTGATAACCCAGGTATATTGCCATATTGAGTGAATAAATTAGAGTGGTCATTAACAATGTTGGTGACTGCCGATAGGGATTTACTTGAAATAGAAACATTGAAGGAAAACCATTTTCATACATTTACATATATGTGTAGAGTTTGAAAGTGATCCTGATCTTAACGTGCTAAAGCCAATCTAGCATGTTGGGATTGAAGTTTGACAGGTTAGACTACTGATTATGTTTATCACTAATTCAATGAGAAGTTCTATGTTCACTGATCAGATGCAAATTATTGACATGTTTGCTTCTTCATTTACAATGGCTAGTTGACTTAATGTAGCTTGCTTTTCCAGCCCTAGCAAAGTGGATCACGTTTTACATGCAGTGACACATATACATATGTTTGATGTATTTAGGGTCTAATGCGATGTAGGTGAAAGCTTGTTCGGTTTAGTGACGACGCTGTATTAGGAAGTCTTTGGTAAGGATAAGGAGGTGAGCAGTCAGCTATTTCTGTAGCTTTAGTTCCTCTTCCTAGCAAATCTCGTTCCATAGTTCAGGGTTCAGGGTTCAGGGTTCAGGGTTCAGGGTTCAGGGTTCA
>JAJJMB010000931.1:488855-537906 GCA_023531105.1 Papaver atlanticum
GTTCAGGGTTCAGGGTTCAGGGTTCAGGGTTCAGGGTTCAGGGTTCATTTTCGTTGGTATTCGTCTTCTCTGGTCAATTCGTCAGTTGGCCTTCATCAATGCAGACTGCTCATTAAATGTTAACTACCCATTTCAAACTTGAGCTTTTATCTCTTGTTAATGCTTTACATTTACATGTGTCTTGGTTTTATGAGATGGGTAGACATTTCCAAAGCGTGAAAAGTGCTGTTACAGAACATATCCTGTGCATCTCAAGAATATGGATTTCAAGTGTTTCTGCTTTGCGATGCGAGCACGTGCCAAGGAGATTTTCTGTCCACGCACACACGCCTTCCTGGAAACGTCCAGGAATTACATTAAGAAACATAAAATTTGATTTCATACCACCACAGGTACAAACAACTACCAAACAAGACAAGCAGCTTAATTAACAAACACACGCATAACAGATAAGGATAGAACCGAAGACATGCAACACCCGCAACAAACTAGTAAGACATAGGGAGCATTTGATCACGACTTATGGATAACAAATGAAAGGATTCCAAATACAGTGGAAATGATCGTGAGTGCAATAAGTAGAATTGCTGCAAGGACCGACACAATCGCCCATGGACTCTTGAAATACTCACGCTTCAAAGTCGCTTTCCATATATTCCGGCGCTTCTTATAAAACTCGTTTATGTCATTGATGTATTTAGAATAATAAGGACCGCCTAATATTATCCCAACGCAAAGCTTGTTAAACATATCAGAGACGTCTTCATCGCAGCCTAAATAATTAGAAATTATTCCTTGTTTACGAAGAAGCTTGACATCATCCGCAGAGTTTATAAGAAAATCCATCATGCTAACATATGAAGTTATATGGTAACCTCCACCATATGATTGCTCACAAGCGATGAGATTTCTAAGCAATGGATCAGTTTCGTCATAGATACATAATGGAGGAATTTCCAGAATGCCTGTACGACGACTGAATTTAATATCCAAAAAACTTCCTTGTGCAGACCCCTTTTTGAACCCGACTCCTGCAAGGCTTAGCTCTGTGGCACTTGGTAAAAAATGGCTTGATGTAACTGAAGGATTTTCCCTTTCCTCATCGGTAATACAAGTACGTTTTAGCTTCGAATACAGCGAAATCGTGAACTTGACTACCGTGTTGGTTTTTAACTTCGTAAGAACCTGTACTGTTTTCCTTGAGGATGCCGAATCTATGTGAGGAGGAGGTTGGATAAGTATAATAAGGAAATCTAGTAAATGCTTGGCGTGTTCACATGGATTTGGATGCTCTTCAAGAGGTATATATCGATTAGTTGGCAATATCAGCTGCAAGTTTATGGTGGTAATAAAAGTATGAATAACCTTGTTCAGGGACATAAACTCGTCTGCACTGAAAACGATGTTGGCCAAGCATTGAAGGACAAATAGTGGAATTTGGTTTTCAAGAAGGAACATATCCTGTTGGACCATCATCACGAGCCAATCGTTGCCATCTAACGGGTCATCTGCAATATCATAACTCCTTAAAGTGGACCTTATTAACATCTTAATTATGAACAATCCATCAATTATCATCATTTCGACAAATTCTTTACTGTCGAGGCCAACTGGTTCTGAATAGCACTTACGAGTTTCTGTTTCCATCTCTCTAACAGATGAAGCACACTTCTCTACTATTGCAAACCACGCTTGTGTTGCAACCAGCGTTTCCGATGAGTCCAACTTGATAGTGCGAATTTCCTCCTCTTCTTCTTCTTCTTCAACTGTTTGCGGATACAACTCGGAACTTTCTCTTCCAGCTCTTATGGTAAGTAATTTGTGTGCATACAACAACTTCAAGTCTTCTGTTGCTTTTAAACTTTGGTTTGCACGGTGATAAGGACCAATAGAGACAGCCTCAGGCTTGTATGCACTAGGCTTTCTCATTATGTGAAATCTTTCAGGAACCCTATGAATAGAGCATCGTACCGAAGGTGCACAAATTTCAAGCTTTTCCATGATAGAACTAGCTATCAGATTTTCAATTCTAATTGAAATGGATGCTCCACCGTCGCCTATCTTCTTTGGTTGCATTGTATCAGAATCCATTTTATGGATGTAAAAGTTAACTTTCCAACAATCTTTTTACACAACCAAAAGGTAAAGCAGTGATCAACCTGAGAGTATAGAGGGAGAATCTTTGGAGTGTGATTTACTTTTATTACCAATAATGTGATTTCCTTTGATTGCTAACCCCTTTTATATACAAGCGGTGACATAAGCAAGTAGAGACTAAAATTTTGAAAAATATTATCATATCCAGATATATTCATTACTGAAACGTAAAGAAGATTAAATAAAATTAAATAACATTGTTCTGTTTACAAAAAAAATAAAAAAAATGACTAAAATTGCCCATATATGCATGGTTTTTCTTTTATATCCCCACTATGTTTTATAAATGATTAAAATTGCCCTTAAATATCATAATCAATTTTTTATTCTCCATATTATATTCTTTAAAGACTGTAATTTTAAATCTATACGACATTCTTTACATATTATTATTTTCAAGATGTTTGTTTAGACGTCATTGGTGTCTCACCCTTCACAGGGGTGGTATCAGATCTTTTATTCCCGGTCAAGCTATTTCTCAGGCTATTCAACATAAGCGCACTAAGTATCTGAACAAGTGTGTGGATCATGGTCATGGTTTTGGTATCCTGGCCTTTTAGTTAGGGGAGCTTGGCGATGATACTATTATCTTTTTGAAAAGATTGAAAAATTGTTTAGCGAATAATGTGTCAAACGCTGGTTCTGCCAGCTTTCTTTTTCATAAAATAGGGGTGGCCATTCAGAATGGCGTTGGAGCTCAGCTTGAGGCCACACTCCCATCCAATTTCTTGTAAAATTAAAATAGAATAGAAAATGACCATTTGAAGTTTTTTTTTTTTTTTAAAGTTTTTGTTAAAAATTATATTTTATATACCATTTTAATAAAAAAATAAAATAAAATAAGAGTCAATATTAAATAAATGTTTGATTTTAGTATGTTTTTTTTTAATCTCAAACTATATCTATAAAAAAATAGTTATTCAAAATATATGTAAATATCTCATTATGTTTAAATTCCCTAAAAAAGAATAATACTATATTAAAAGATTATGTCCGTTTTTGTCACTTGCTACAACTACAATAAGTGTATTTTACCAAACACAATTTGATCGTTTCTTTAATCAGCTTTAGAGTTTACCAAACACTTAACTGCTTTTTTCTTAGAATAAACCACATCACATCAGAAAAACGCTTTTACAAAAACAGCAACATTACCAAACCAAGCCTAATTTATCTAAATTTTAATATCATTTAGCCAATATCTGAAAAATAGCCCATTCATCTTTTAATTAGATCATAACGAATATTTAACAAGATTTCTATAAAGAGTAAGATAAATGACTACTAAAATTTACAACTTCTTATATTAAGTTTAGAAATTTAGGTTCTTACACAATTGTCGCACTTATATATTGAAAAATTGCTATGATAATCCTAAGATTATATTCCTTATGTGCCAAGGTTATTGATACTTTTTATTTTTTCCAAAATACTTGATATTTTTCATTTTTATATAATATATTTCCAAACAAGTCCTTTGGTAGCATTGTTGAATTAAAATATAAATAATTCATTCTCAATTAGGCAGGTTTTTTAAAAAGGTTTCCGACAACAACATATTTGAAAATACCCACCTCTTAGTTTGCAAGATATATCAATTCTAAAGTACATTAAATTATAAAAGAAGACACATTAAAAAATTATTCTCTTACATTTTCCACCACTTAGAAACGGGTTCCACCCATTCTGGATGATGGGCCCCATTTTTGCCCTTCTCTATCCTAATACTGAGGATGCAACATTGAGTCCTTTTAATTCCCTCACTGTAACATCGTCGGCTCTTTCTCTTTTTCTTTTTTTGTCGACATAGCGTCGTTCTTTCTAGATATACTCATTAAAGTTGTGAGACCCGTATAACGAGTTTAGATAAGTATTTTCTTTGTTAGTTCTATGATTTTTCTGATCGGTAAAGCTATTCACATCCGGAAATGGTGAACCCTAGCTGAACTTGAATATGAATCAAATTCAAGATATGTGGCTTGGATCGGAAGGAGCAGAGTATGGAGGTGGAGAATAGAGAGGTTTTGTGATGGACGTTTTAGATAAAAACCTAACTCATGCATTGCATCAGCACAGAAACCCTCCTAGATAACTATTTACTGTTCCAACCTTTGCCTTTCATTCATTGCATAATAACTCTAAGGAACTCCAACAAAAAGGACATTGGCATAGTATAAATTGCTGTCCGTAGACTTGACAGGATGAGTATTTACAGAAAAAACTATGCTGGATCAGTACCTTTTCCTTGTTCGTAGGCCCGACGTGACAAGGCATTTGCACCACTATTACCGTACATTCAATTATACAACTACTATAGACCACGTGAATAGACAGTACCCCTATTACCGTACGTTCAATTATACAACTACATGAATTGACAGTACCCCTTTGATGGAACAACGCCGGGTTAGTTCATCCATTGTATAATTGCAATGCATATAATTTCAAAGTTGGTCGGGGTCTGGGATATGTTCGTCATTACAAATGTCGAATAAGCTTGAAATTTATTAACCACTACTTTAAATTAAGATTCTTCTGTGCACTACATGCCTAAAGACTTTAGTGATTGGACACATTGGAACCCTGTTTTAGGGAATACGTAAAACTTTCAGCGCATATTGAATAAAGATAAAAAAGGATTGTAAATAGCAAAATCAGAAGTCCCTTAACCAAGTATTTTTTGTAATGGCAACTCTGCCCTTTTAGGATTAGTGTTAATACTAATGATTAGTTAAAATAATTCTGATTATTGGTTAATAATTACTGATTAGTTTTAAGATTATTTAGTTATAAATTTGTGTAGATGAAAATTTTTGAGTTAGAAAAAATAAAGTTATAACTCTTAGGTGTTTTGACTTTGTCCAGTCTTGAGGAGTTCAAGCACTTACTCCACGCTGCTCATAATGTCTTCAGGTTGCATGGATTAGTTAGATAACTTGAAACCCATGAGATTTATAAAGAATTTGGTCTAGTGATTCATGGATAGGAATGAAAAAACTAAATTTCTGAACTAATGGTATTTTCCAGAAATCTTCTTCGAATCCCTAATTTCTATTTCTTAATTGCAGAACCCTAAATCAATAACTCAACTTCAATCACCTTTATTCAAATCATCTACTTCATTAATAAATCAAACTCAGATACCCTAAGTCTTCATTTACTAAAACAAATCCCTAATCACCAACTCTACCAAAATCAGAATAACATACAATACAAACGATTCAACTTCAAACTAAACAAAAACCCATCTAAGATTTATCTATTTATAACCAGAATTACATGAACATATTCAATTGAACGAAACCCTAAATTTAATCTCAATTTACCTTTTCTTAGAATTCTGAATTCGATAATTGTATCAACACCATCACCAACAATCAACTCTTAAAATTTCCCCTAAGTTTCCATTCAATTTCACGGCCTCAAAATCATCTCTCAGAACTTTCAGAATCGCCAGAACAGAATAAGAAGAAAAACAAAGAAGAAGAAAGAGAAAGAAGAAGAGAAAATGACTTTATCTTACGCACGATTTTTTCTCTTGGAAAGACTTTTTTTTTTTGCCGTTTTTTTAAATTAAAACCGGTATTCACTGTTACTTTTCTAGAATTTGTGGAAAAGTGGAATAGAGCAATTTCAAGGGGAGTGACGCTCACCCAAAAGTGGGTATTCTCACCACGCAACGTGGGCTGACAAGGCATTTGCACCGCAATTATAAGTAGTACTAATAGACCACGTGAATAGACAGTACCCGTTTGAAGAAACAACGCAGGGTTAGTACTTAGTACATCCAGCTAGAACACGTTTAAATGCAACTAGATTTTATGCCCGTGTTTCGCACCGGGCGGACCCGAAAACCATTCACCATCATTTTTTTTTTACAAATTTTTTGGTTTGGTGTGATGAGGCTTCGCGCCCCATCGTGCATTGTTGATTTGGTGTTGCGAGGCTTCGTCCCACCCCGTCCCTTAGGATTTTTTATTTGGTGTGGAGGCTCGGATTCGCCTCGCCCCGTCCCGATGCATGCTTAAGATTTTTAATTTGGTGTGGTTAAATTCTGAAGTGTAAAGTAATCCGTCAAAACAACACCTTGATTTTGTCATTCTTTTCAGCAACAACACCTTTAGTTCATAATTCATCTGTTTATGTTCTTGTATCCTTGTGTCACCAAACTCTCTGCAATCCATCTCTTAAACTTGAACACGTATCGCTTAACTTAATTACTTTAAGAGTGCTTGAACATATCGCTTAACTGATTGCTACATCAATAATTCGTCGGATAAACAAAAAAAATATCACACTGAACATAAAAAGTAAATTAAAACTTTGTCGATAATGCTCACAGGGATGTCAAGTTCCCAAGAAACCATAACAAATACAGACTGAGGTGGATCAAAGAAACTCGTACCTGCTCACAACAGATCTTGATCAGACAACACTCGAAAAGATTGTTCAAATTCTTTTAAGACGTGTTCCACATTACTCGATCAACAAAAAAAACTGAAAGTCGTGCTCCAGATTACTATTGTTGAAGATATTCCCAACACAACTACAGTTGTAGGGTATCTCTCTTAAAAATTCACTTGGATTGCAGATCCCCTAAGATCTAGTTGAGGCTGATTTATTTATGCATGTGCTACGCATCGGGCTTCTTTTTACTTTTGATTTGGTGTGGCATGGTTTTGTCCCGTGGCGCGTTTAAGATTTTTGACTTGGACACACGCCTCGTAGTCTTTGGGCATCTTAATCTCTTTCCATTTGGTAGTCATCCATTTTCAAATATTCAGCAGATTTTTTTTTTTACTAACCTCAAGGAATGAAAGCAGTTCAAGTCAATATTACTGACCTCAAGAGGAAGGATGATGTTGTCATTGTAGTTCGCTTCTTCTTCACTTTCTTCAGGTCTTCGGAGTAATACTTGTATCTCTCAACATTCCTAGACTTTCTATTCTAACCTAAACGAAATTGACTCTAGTATACAATCAAGCGACTTTAGATGAGTTCTGAGTCACTAAAGTATGACAACCAAACTTGACATACCTACGCTTGGTGAGTTCAACCGAGCTATGCTCTAACAAGTGAGGATAATATCATCAACATAGACTAGTAGGAAAATAATTCCAGTATCATCTCGTGGAATAAACAAAGAAGAATCACACTTACAAGTAATGAAACCAAGCTGTAGTAAAAAGGCATTAAGTCTGTGATACCATGCACACGGTGCTTGTTTAAGTCCGTAAAGAGATTTTTGAAGTTTACAAACATGAGTTGGAAAGTTAGGATCAGTATACCATGGTGTTTGTTTCATATAAACTTCCTCCTCAAGTTTTCCATGTAGAAACGCATTCTTAACATCTAATTGATGAATAGCCCAATTATATGACAAAGCTACCGTAAGAATAATACAGATGGTTCATGGTTTCACAACTGGACTATAAGTTTCACTATAATCAACACCTTCCTGTTGATTATACGGCCTTAGCCACAAGACGAGCTTTGAATCATTCAATTGTACTATCAGCCTTACGTTTAAGTCGATAGACCTGTTTAAAACCAACAAGATTCACTGAAGGATGATAAGGTACCAAAATCTACGGACTATTTTTAAGCAAAGCATTATACTTATCATCAAATGCTTTACGCCAGTTGGGATTAGCTTGAGCTTGAGAGAAACATGTTGGTTCAAGGAGAGAATCACTAATAAGAGCATATTTAAAATTCCATCTTTAGCTCGAGTAACCATAGGATGAGTTGAAATAATAAGATCATTAGAAGATTGGCATACAGAATCACTTTGAGTCTGAGTAGGTTCTTGACAAGAAGAAGATGAAAATAAGTCCGAAGATGGTGCACCAGAATTAGGATGAATAGTTCCTTGAGAAGTATGTGCTCCAGATATCTGTTCTCTTTGCAACAGAGAATTCTCATCACGTAATTCCAAACCTATTCCATCCGTTGGTAAAGGTTGTTCCTATTTTCCCTTAAGCGTTGGTGTTATGTTATTGGTATTATTTTCGCGGTATTGCGTACTATTGCTTGTGTAGGTTCCATATTATGCATAGCGTCCCGGATCGATAATTCCCCCAACAAGTGGTATCAGAGCTATGTTGGTCGGGATAACCGTGGGCAATATGGAAACTAGCACTAGTACTAAAATGGTTAGTTTGATCGGTGAGAATTACGTGATATCGAAGGCGAAGATGGAAAACTTATTGTACTGTAAAGATATCTATGCTCCAATAGAGAAGAAGGGAGTAAAGCCTGACAAGACAGATGAAGATGTGTGACGTCTTGCTAACCGCAAAGTTGTTGGTTTTATTCGACAATGGATTGATGATTCTATTGTTCATCATGTGGCTAGTGAGACACGAGCATATTCTTTATGGACAAAGTTGGAGGAGATATATGGCCAACAATATCCTTGCGCAAAAGCTCTTCGATTTGCAAATCTTGGAAAGTTAAAAAATACAAGAACGAAAGTTGAATGGCGCAACATTTAAATGAGATAAAGGGCATCATGAATCAGCTCACATCTATGGATTTGAGTATTCCCGATGAAATGCAAGCTTATCTGTTGCTAAATACTTTACCAGAGAGTTGGGAAGCATTGAGAATGTCTCTAAGTTATACTGCTGAAGACAAGAAGTTAACTATGGCTATTGCAACAAACAGTTTGTTGAATGAAGAAGTTAGAAGGAAGTCGTCAGACTCGTCTCATTCAGAAGTTCTTGTTACAGAGAAGCGAGGGAGAAGAAAAAGCAGAAAAATACGTTGAATGTTGAAACTGTCACAAGAAAGGCCATTATGCAACTGAATACAGGAAGCCGAAGCAAGAACCTAAGAATGCAAACAATAGATACAAGGAAGCCATAGGTGTTGCAGTAGATGACGGCGATATTATTTTAATGTCTGATTGCAATGATATGATGAAAGCGGATAAGAAGCAGGGGGAGTTAGTTGAGAAGATCCATACATATGACAATGATTCTGATATGATGACAAAGTCGCTACCGACGTACAAGCATGTACACTTCTGCAGGAAGGCAGATGCGATAGTGACAGGTACCTTGCCATAAGTCGTGAGAGGGAGATTGTTGGGTTTTCACGCCCTTATGACCCAACAGTCGGTGACCCTTATCAAATAAGGGGGAGCTAACTAGGAGCTGCCTAGTTTGGTTAGGAAAAGGAAACAAGTTTTGTTATATAATCTCTTGTTCGTGAGAACAAGAAGGAAGCATCAATCCGCGACCAAAAGACAGAGAAAGGTATTTTGTGTCGTGAACAAAAACAAGAAGAAAAGAGAAACGAAGTGCAGCCGCCATTAGGGATTTTTTTGGTGAAGATTTTGTGAGGTTGAAGAAGACGGGTGTTCTAGCGAAGAACCGGTTTAGTTGGTGAAGATTTGTTCACCACATCCTGCATCTCTTCAAAAGATTCTAGGGTCTGTTCAAATCCTAGTAGTAGTAAGTTTCTCATCTTCCTTGTGTTTTTTATTGGTTGAATCTACCTAAGTTTTTGGTAAAGAGTTAGTTATCCATCGTTAGCGGTGTTAGCGGTGAGTGAGTAGAGAAAGAGGGAATTGTTATCCAAGTGCTATATGCACCTTGAAGTTTTATGGAACCCCAATTTGGGAGATATCGTTGTATCCCATTATTTGTTATAGTGGAAGTTTCCCCTTAAGCGTTGGTGTTGTGTGATTGGTATTATTTTTGCCGTATTGCATATTATTGCTTATGTAGGTTCCATATTGTACACAGCGTCCCGGATCGGTAATTCCCCCAACACGTCCGTCTCTGAACCACTAGGAGTTTACTTGATTTCATATATAATTTTCTCAAACCATTGGTTCTCTGCAGTAAGTAAATTGAGTCGTATTATTAACCGCTAAGTTCTCTGCAGTGAGTAAATTGAGTCGTATTATTAACCACTAAGTACTACATAGTGACGGTTGTAGTCGTATTAATTTATGTCTAAAGAATTTTGCAATCATGGATTTTATGGGTATTGCCTAATTTGGGGTCTACATAACTTATTGTGTTGGTCCTGTTGGATATTATTTTTTTGATAAATCTCAAAAAATTTCATTTATGGTAAGATAGAGATTACATGGATTCCAAGTACATCAAGATCAAAGATCAAATTACGATTAAAAGGTATTAATAAAGAGTAGTTTGTGAAGAGAAATAACAAGCTATCAACAAGAGTACCAAGCAATCCTAAGATTGAGAGAATGGTTTTGGAATTATAATCCAACCATTTTGAAAGGGTTTCTTCTTCTTGAAAAAGAGATCTACTCATAAACATATGAGAGTAATATGCCTAAATTCTTGAATCTTGATCACCACACTTGAACTTCCACCTAAAATCTATATTGAGATCACAAAGAAACTCCATGAGAGAGCATAAAGAATCTCCATAAAGGAGAAGACACAAACCAAGAGGGCAAAACACCCACAAGAACCTCATAAAAATCTCCTAAAAACAATGGAGAGTGAAACAAAAACTTAAATAAATCTAACCTAAACTACTAACTATCTAAGAAAACAAGGAAAAGATAAGAAACCTGCTCAGATCTAGCCCAAAATGGACTAGATCTGAGCAGCAAACTCTAATGGTGGTGGTGGAGAGTTTTTGGCTTCTTTTAAATGTAGCCCACACTTTTATTAACTATAGCCAAAAAAACTTAAGTTAAAATGAAAAATCAAAATTACCAAACGCGTCTTAATTTTTTTTATTAATAATTCTACTTTTTCCCCAAAATCAAAATATAAACCCTAATTTTTTTTTAGATCCAAACTAAATTATAATTCAATTTATTTCCAATTGTTCTCTCATTGTTCTTACAAATTGCCCTATTATAAGCCCAACTTTTCCCTATTGTTCTCATTATTCTTACTTTTCCCCCAAAATAAATAAACCCAACTTTTCACCTTTTCTCTAAGATGATGTTATTTTTCCTAAATCATGATTACAACAATATCGATTGAGGTTATATATTCTAATTATTCCCTTAAAAATTTTCCACAACAAATACCAATGAAATGAAATCAACTTAGGATTTGATTCTTTTCCAAAAAATCTATTTTCTAAAACTCCCTGAGCATCATTATTCAATAAAAAAAAATTCTAAGATGATGTTCTTTTTCCTCAATCATGATTACATTAAATTGAGTATTCTTAAAAATCATCAATTATGATGTAGATTTACACAAATTTAATTATGAAAATTATATAATTAACTTTATTTTAGTTTTTGATTTAGGGATTTGATAATTTATTTTGGGCTATAAATAAAAATTGTGTATGATTTTATGGGTTATGTTAATAATTATAATAATCCGTTTGTTTAGATTAATAACTTATTTTATGTGGGTTATAGTTAATAAAAGTATGAGCTATATTTAAGAAAAGCCGAGTTTTTTTGGTTTTGGGAAGAAGCTAAAAAGGAAAGAAAAGAGAGAAATTTTTCTTGGATATGATGATAAACCAAGTATGGTCGGATTTCAAGTTACGAGGGTGATACTGGAAGAATATGGTACTAAACATGCACCCACAAATTAATAAAGAGGTTTAAAAATTGTATGTTAACATCTCCAGTTTGCAATACGCTAACAGATGTTTTTTTATAGCACACTTGAATCCAGTCGCAAAATCATGAGAATGAGCTCATATTAAGTAATAATGATCGAAGTGAATTAATATTATCATCTGGTTTAGAAACTATGTGCTTTCATTCGGGATATCCAAATGTGGAAAATTCATTTTAAAATATGAATCTTGTATTTCCAAAGTGAGCCCATCGCCTGTGCGTAGCATGGGCGACCAACTAGTGAAATGAAATTACCGGGCCAATATAGGGAAAGGGAATAAATACTGGATTATTTTTATTTTCCAGCATTCACACTTGATAAATTTGTTGGCATGTAGTGTGAAAAAAAATCAAGAAAATGTAAGTAGTGTTGTTGGGACCCTAGTCCCTGATAGGTGTCTAAAATACTCAATTTTGATAACAATTTTTCATGCTTTTCTTATTAGTTTTCTCCTAATTTTACATATTACGCTTCTCTTTATTTTTTTTCGTGTACAATGGCTTGAGTTTGTGAAAAAGAAGAAAAAACGCCAAACTCGGTTGCATCGATGCATGCAGTTAATGCTCATATCAACCAATTGGAAATCAAGGACATTGGCGGCAAAACTGGAGCTAAAAGAGAATTTGATTCTTTCGGAATTTGAAGTCAGTGAAATACGAAGGCATGGACTTGGATGACACACATGCGCGGCGGCATCAGGGATGGCAATTTATCGTGGGCTTGATACTCGCAGTGGCTGGGCTAAAACTTGTACAGCTGCTGGACCACAAAGGCTTTAGTGGACTTCATACAGGCGCAACATACGTGTGTGCTGGAGGAGGAAAAAATAGGTCTATGGAAACCTAAATTCACAAACCGGCAGAAGAAACATCAGGTAGGCTCATTTCAAAGTTCGCAAGCCGAGAGAAGATGGGGTTATGGTTGCCGTTGTATCTGTTGCCAAGAGCTCTTCTCATAGTCAGCAAGGAGGAAGGAAAAGTGGATCGTGTTTGGAGAAATTAGGATCAATCGAGAGCATTTTTACAGGGAACAAGAAGATGGTTTACTGCCGTTACCTGTGGTGAAATGTGTTAGAAATATTAATTAATTTGTGATTTTGAAAATTCAAAAATAAAATAAAAAAATAAAATCTAGTTAGTCAAACTAGATAAGAGTTGGTCAAAGAATGTTCTAGAGCAAACTAAAGTTTGCTATCATTAGTTGTACAAAGCTAGAGAATTCTTGAAGTGTTGCTTAGTGCTAGAAATATAAAGAATACTCTAGAAGAAACTAGTATTAGTTAGCTTGGCCTATAAATAGGCAAGGATAGTCTCATTTGTAATCAATTGAGAACTCAAGTGAGTTGGAGAGAGTAGGAGTGAGAGCTAGAGTAGTAAGAGCCAAAGTGTCATTGTAAACATAGTGAGCCAAAGTGCTATACTAAAAATTCCCTTTGTAACATTTTCATATCCAAATTAATCAAAGCCTCACTTTTCAATCAACCAGCTTCTTTTCAAATCATTTCCATAAACCTATCATATTTCCGTATTGCGCCAACAAATTTGGTATCAGAGCCAACTTAACCCAGTAATCCCAATACTCTACCCATGGCAATTAACCAAAGTATTCAAGGTTTCAATTATGCCCAAAGTTTAATTCCAATTTTTGATGGTGAGAGTTATGATTATTGGAGTCTAAAAATGAAGACAATGTTTATTTCTCAAGACCTATGGGATCTTGTAGAAGAAGGTTATGATGTACCCGAGTCGGCAGAAACTCTATCGTCATGGACGGATGCAAAGAAAAAGGAGTACAAAGAAAATAAGAAGAAAGATGCTAAAGCACTACTGTTTCTACAACAAGGGGTAAGCAAAGCTATTTTTCCTCGAATTTCGGTGGCAAAAACTTCAAAGGAGGCCTGGAATATTCTCAAAGTTGCATTCCAAGGATCGGAAAAGGTAATCTCCATAAAACTACAAAATTTATGGCGAGATTTTGACAATTTACTTATGAAAGAAAATGAAACTATCCAGAACTTCTTTTCAAGAGTTACTGGAATAGTAAATCAAATCAGTAGTTATGGAGATACCATAGAAAATAAAAGAGTTGTAGAAAAGATTTTAAGAAGCTTACCGTTCAAATTCGACCATATCGTCGCTGCCATTGAGGAGTCAAAAAATTTATCGACTCTCTCGGTACATGAATTAATGGGTTCATTAGAGGCGCACGAGAAAAGAATAAATAGGTTCGCGGAACAACCATTGGAGCAGGCATTTCAATCAAAAATAAATTTCAGTGAAAAGAAAAATATGGAAGCCAGAAAAGAAAGCTCCAGAGGGGGATCGTCATCAACATCACCTCACAAGAAAGGGTCGACTTCAAATCAAGGACCCAAAAATTACTACCGCGGACGTGGAAGTGGAAAAGGAGGTTATAGAAACAACAACAAAAGGTACGGAAGAAATTACTCCTCAAATCTCCGTTGTAATGTCTGCAAAAAGTTTGGCCATGCAACTGAAAATTGCAAGTACAAGTGCACCAAGTGTGATAAATTAAATCACATGGAAAAAGATTGTTGGCTCAATGAAGCTAACTATACCGAGAAAAATGATTCTCAAAATCAAGTATTTTATTCCTGCCTCACCTCGCAACAAGAAGCGCAAGGTATATGGTACGTTGACAGCGGATGCAGCAGCCATATGACAGGAAACAAAGAATATTTTGTAAAATTGGAGGAGCAAGAGATTCCACCGGTCAAACTCGGAGGTGGAAAGTTCCAGAATGTTGAAGGAAGAGGATTCATACCCGTACGTACAAGGTCAGGTAAAACTCGATACATATCTGATGTTCTTTATGTTCCTGGCCTAGCTCAAAATTTATTAAGTGTTGGACAACTTATAAGAAAAGGGTACTCACTACATTTTGAAGACGGAGAATGCACAATTTATGATAAAATTAATAAGCAATTGGTGGCAAAAGTAAAAATGTCAGAAAATTTTGTCTTTCCTCTATTTATGCCGTCAATTGGAAATTGTGCAATGAGTACCAATCATATTGATGAATGCAAGTTATGGCATTTGAGATACGGGCATCTCAACTACAGATCCTTGAAGGTTCTAAAATCAAAGAACATGGTAATCGGTCTTCCTAATATCAGCGGTGGAGATAAAATATGTGAAGGTTGTATTCTTGGGAAGTTTCATAGACTTCCATTTACAAATAAATCGTGGAGAGCAAGAAGGCCCCTCGAATTGGTGCACGCCGATATCTGCGGTCCGACAAGAACAACCTCACTCAACAACAGAAGATATTTTCTCCTATTTGTGGATGATTATACCAGGATAATGTGGGTGTATATTCTCGAGCAAAAGTCCGAGGCATTCACTAAATTCCTAGAGTTCAAGGCGTTGGCAGAGAAGCAAAGTGGCCATCAATTGAAGGTTTTCCGTACAGATCGTGGTGGAGAATTTACTTCAAATGAATTTATCAACTACTGCAAAGAAAACGGAATTAAAAAGGAGCTCACCGTCCGATACACTCCACAACAAAACGGCGTCGCAGAAAGGAAAAATCATACAATCGTAGAAATGGCTCGCAGTATGTTAAAAGCAAGGAAGCTACCCAACAGCTACTGGGCAGAAGCAGTCAACACGGCAGTCTACATCCTTAATCGCTCGCCAACAAAAGCAGTTCTCAACAAAACTCCATATGAAGCTTGGCATAAGAAAAAGCCTGAGGTAACTTCTTTCAGAATTTTTGGTTGCGTAGCATATTCACATATTCCATCCCAACATAGAGAAAAATTTGATGAAAAAGGAGAAAAACTAATATTCATCGGATACAGCGAAGAGTCTAAAGCATATAGACTTCTAAAGCCAAATACAAAGGAACTGGTAATTTCAAGAGACGTTATCTTTGATGAATTCAAATCATGGGATTGGAATGATGAACCAGAAAACCATGAGTTGCCACTACTCTTCGAAGACGAGCCAGATCAGCCACGCCAAGAAGATAATACTCCACCAGCAAGCCCGAGATCTCCTAGTCCAACACAACAAAGTCCAAGTTCATCTGAATCAAGTGCCCCACCTAGAAAGGTGCGTTCCCTAAGAGATATTTATGATATATCTAATTGTGCATTTATAGCATTAGAACCTCAAAAATATGAGGAAGCGACAAAAGAAGAAAAATGGAGACATGCCATGGACGAAGAAATGCGAGTAATTGAGAAAAATAAAACATGGGAGCTTGTTAATCAGCCAATTGACAAAGAAATAATTGGTCTAAAATGGGTCTACAAGACAAAATATAATGAAGATGGGTCAATTCAAAAGCACAAAGCAAGGCTAGTTGCAAAAGGATACTCCCATCAACCAGGAATTGACTACAACGAGACATTTTCCCCAGTTGCTCGCATGGAAACAATCCGGATGGTGTTAGCTTTGGCAGCTCAATTAAAAATGAAAATCTACCAGTTAGACGTAAAGTCGGCGTTCCTAAACGGAGAACTTGAAGAAGAGGTATACGTGGAACAACCTCAAGGATATGCCCTCAATGGAAAAGAAAAAATGGTATATCGTCTCCGCAAAGCACTATATGGCCTCAAGCAAGCACCGCGTGCATGGAACAGCAAAATAGACAAATACTTCCGAGATAATGGATTTGAAAAAAGTCCAAGTGAGCCATCACTCTACATCAGAAAACAAGGTACGGACTTCCTAATTGTCTGTCTCTATGTTGATGATTTAATTTACGCCAGCACAAAACAAGAGATGGCAGAAAAATTTAAGAAGGAGATGATGAAAGAATATGAAATGACAGACTTGGGACTTATGCGATATTTTCTTGGGATTCAAGTAAAACAATCTCCAGAAGAAATATTTATTTCCCAAGAAAAATATGCAGAAGACTTACTGAAAAGGTTCAACATGATGGATTGTAAACCAATTGCAACTCCAATGGGTACCAATGAGAAGTTGGCAAAAAATGATGGAGCGACAAAAGTTGATCCAACCTTATTCAGAAGTCTAGTCGGCTCACTGATCTACTTAACAAATACAAGGCCAGACATAGTCAATGCAACCAGCATTGTTTCTCGGTTTATGAGCGAGCCAAGCAAGTTACACTATGCCGCCGCAAAGAGAATTCTGCGATATATCAAGGGAACAAAAGATTTTGGCATCAAGTATACAAGAGAAAAAGATAATGATTTAATTGGCTTCACAGATAGCGATTGGGCAGGTTCTATTGATGACCGAAAGAGCACATCAGGCTATGTTTTTTGTATGGGAACAAAAGTTATCTCTTGGAGTTCTAAAAAACAAAGTACGGTGGCACTATCGTCAACGGAAGCAGAGTACATAGCATCAACAAGTGCAGCATGTGAAGCAGTATGGTTGAGAAGAATAATGACCGACCTACAACAAAGGCAAAAGCAGCCGACGACTATCTACTGTGACAATATGTCTACAATTGCAATGACAAAAAATCCAGTCTTTCACGGACGGACGAAGCACGTAGAGCTACGACATCACTTTATCAGAGAGCTGGTCGAAAACAAGGAAATTGAGCTTCAATTCTGTCCAACAAATGAGCAAAATGCAGACATTTTCACAAAAGCAGTCACCGTGGATAAATTCAATCATTTTAGAGACAAGCTTAACATCACAAATTAAGAGGGGGTGTTAGAAATATTAATTAATTTGTGATTTTGAAAATTCAAAAAAAAAATAAAATAAAATAAAATAAAAAAATCTAGTTAGTCAAACTAGATAAGAGTTGGTCAAAGAATGTTCTAGAGCAAACTAAAGTTTGCTATCATTAGTTGTACAAAGCTAGAGAATTCTTGAAGTGTTGCTTAGTGCTAGAAATATAAAGAATACTCTAGAAGAAACTAGTATTAGTTAGCTTGGCCTATAAATAGGCAAGGATAGTCTCATTTGTAATCAATTGAGAACTCAAGTGAGTTGGAAAGAGTAGGAGTGAGAGCTAGAGTAGTAAGAGCCAAAATGTCATTGTAAACATAGTGAGCCAAAGTGCTATACTAAAAATTCCCTTTGTAACATTTTCATATCCAAATTAATCAAAGCCTCACTTTTCAATCAACCAGCTTCTTTTCAAATCATTTCCATAAACCTATCATATTTCCGTATTGCGCCAACAAAATGTCTATGAATTGAGAAGCATTTTGTGTTTATGAATGATGAGGAATGTATGGGTTGTTCTCGGATTTGAATCCAATGTGCAGGGAGGGAGATAGAATGGTTTCATGAACCAACAGTAGCTCATATGTGTGTCACCAGCAAGACGCATTTAAAGTGTTTGAATAATGGTCTGACTGAGCACTTCTTCCACAATGTTGAGGTATCGACTAAGTTATCGGCCAGGCTTCATTATCCATGATATCTGGTGGGTGTTCCAGATGGGTTCGGCTGCATATCATTGAAGGTGATTTGAGACATGAATAGCAATCCTAACAAGCTTAAGAAATTAGGTTTTACTCAGAGTCCACAGCAAGGGAGTAATCTTAAAGAGATGTACAGCTCCGTGTCTTCTTCTCTTTCACATGTCGGTATGGCAAGAAAGGAGGAACTAAGGTTGCAGGTTGCGTATCAACTATTTGACTAAATGCTTGAGCAAACCAGCAGTGTGTTACATCCATGGCAGATTGGTAAAGTTTCAAGACATACACCAGTTGAATGAAGGCGGTTTTGGGATGATGAAATGATGGGTTCTGGTGCTCGAATTGGTAACGATTTGTATCATGTTCTTGAGTTGGATTTCAGCTGGAAACAAGTCATTGTTGTGACTGATTTTGTAGACGTCTATAGTGGGTTTTGAGAGATAATTGAAGCCATGAATTCAGTGAAGCAGGCAGCAAGAGAAGATCGTATTGCAGCTGGTCATAATGAGGACGAAGTCATGGAAACTATGGAGTTTTGAGCTTGTGTTGATGCTGGAAAAGCAGTGGACTGTTGCCATGGGGTTAATGATCGAGTTAGTGATGGGCACCAACTGGTTCTAAATTTGGTAATGTTTCAAGGCGAGAAGTCAGGTACTAAGGCTAAGTTGTAGCCATTGGTTTATGGTGATGAAGGGTATGGATTGAAGGAAAACAGGGAACACAAGTTAACCTTGGCTGGAATCTGAAGCTAGGTGGTTCGTAAGCTGAGTACTAACCAAGGGTTGCCGTAACTGAAGCAGTATGCCCTAGTCTGTGCAGCTATTTTCCGTAGCCCTGTGAGCAGTGAGTGATTTGTGTTTGGCAGTAGCTGGGACGTGATTAGAGGCTACAGGATAAGGAGATTTGGGTACCAATTTGTCTTGATATTGGGTACAGTTTGGATCCAGATTTGGCAGTCAGTAGGGTTTGTGAATGTTGAGGATTGCTGGGAGGTTACGATATTGCAGGACAAGCTGAACAAGGAGCGATATATGGAGGCGTAGAAATACAGGAGAAAAACCTACCTTTTGATCACCAGAGAAGACGCCTGTGACCTGTTCAGAGAAAGTCTCCAGAGAGCTTGGATTTCAGAATTCTTATATCACCAGTTCTCAACTACATCCATCAGCAACTGCAGTTTGCTGCTTTGGTTTATTCTCAACTTTTCTTTCTTTTAAACAACCTTTAAACCATATATCTTATGGTGAAGAACATGTTTGCCATGAGTAGCTAAATTATCTTTTGATTAGGGGCGATTTCAAAGCCCGGAATATGAACTCAATGATATGAAAAAGCTTCTTCTTTCGCAATTGTTTTCGTTATTGTTCTATTTCTACCATGCTAATAATGTTTATGAGTTATGTGTTAATTTTTTAAGTTTAAAATTAAATAGTTGATTCATAATCCTATTGCTAGTTTAGATTTTCTTCGACCCGTAATTGTCTAGAGAAGATAAACACGAGTAGCAATATATGGGTATTGATGATGGGACTTTGTTAAGTACCCGTATGTAGAAATCGACACTATTAGGTGATTCAAGATTTTGAATTCATCACTAGAAGCAACCTTATCTGTCAAAACTTAGAGCACTTGTTTAAATCATACCTAGTAAGTGTACTTTTAGGTAACTTGAATAAGTAGAATTCGGTAGTCGAGCGCTTCCGTGTCCGGTGATCTTAGGAGATAGTAACGGGATAATTGAGCGTACTAATTATCCTAGGGTTGTTAGTAAGGAGATACTGCGAAGAACGTGCTATATATCGATTTGTTTTATGTTCTGTGGCCGAGGATGAATCATTAATCAATTTCATCTCATATTTGAATACAATCTTATAATTTTCAGAACTTTACAATACAATCATCTTTTCTAAGAGTAATTCCATAACAACTTTTGCTCAATACCTCCCTTGGGACAAACCTGCTTTCATTATATTACTTGCTAGTGTAAAGAGAAGTAGAGAAATATCATTTGCGAGTTGATATCTCGTCAGTCCCACATTGGTTAGATGGGGCTTAATGGGGTAGTTTATAAGTCTATGGGATCCCTTAACTTGTAGACCAATTTTAGAATTGAGTTCTACCTATGGGCTTATGACGAGTTGGGGTCGGTACTCTAACAAGTGGAGCATAAGTTCTCGACTAGTAATAAATGGACGAAAAAAGTTTAAACTTTAGCATTTGTAGCACATGAGAAGTTGCTTTGTCGGTTTAGATACTGGATTTTTAAAACGACTTTTAGAAGTCAAAAAATTAAATTTTTGTGAAGCAATATAATTTTGCTTTTAACTTTTGCTTCTGACTTCTGTTTATGAAAAAATAGAAACACTTTTGCTTCTGGTATCCAAACGCACTGTTAATATATTTTTATTATGCATAAGTCATGATTTAGCCTATGTTGTAGGGCATTCCATAAGTCACTAATTAGACTGGGACCTATTTATGGTATCACTGATCACTTTTATAAGATCCAAATGTTAGAAAATCCAACAACAATGCATTTGAAATTATTATATATATATATATATATATTTATTTATTTTTTTTATTTTTTTTTATTTATTGTTATGTATGTCTTACAATACGCACTAACTTTCGACGGAAATGCAGAGCTTTGTAAGAGGAACATATCACCAAATAACCAGCTTCAAATCCATCATCGTTTGAATTTTGTAAGAAAATTGATACCGAAACAAAAATAAAATATTACTACAACCAACAAATTTCAGAACATAATCGAAAAAAAAGAATAAACACGCCATCGACCATCTAAACTTATAAGTGTAACCCTCATATGCCTTGTCAATGTTGTCATCTAAGCTATATCAACCACAATATCACTTTGGTTCAGTTGATCAATAACGAACAGGAAGGCATCACATCTTTTTTTATAAGACAACCAAGAAAGCTTTTCTGGTAGAACAGTTGTTCAACAACAAGAGTTGGGTCTGCATAGTTAGAGCAAGCATCATGCAGAGTCTCTAGATTACCGCACAAGACATTGACATCGCCATTAGTTCCTACCAATTGTAAGTTTTCGCGTCACATAGTTGGATAGAAATCAAAAATATTGTATGATATTGAATGTCTTGATTCAAGAGTGTTAGCACACTCGTTTATTTATTTTTAGTACATAGTCAAATTTTACTATAAATTAAATTTCGTAAAATGAATTCGTCATTTTTTTTTGATGTAAAAAGGACTAATGTTAATCAAGAAATATAGTACAAAATGCTTATGAGCTCATTTTTATCAAAAACATTGGAAATAACACTAGATTTTAAAACCCAGTGCTGAATGTGGAAGAACGTGTGCCGAAGATGCTTTACTCGAGTGTCTTTAGCAATGTAGTCCACCGCAGAGTTATATTTCCTGTTTATATACCTTACCTGGGCTTGCGGCAGTTTTTTCAGTATTGAGTTCACTTCTTGTATGGTGTTATCCGCGGTCCAAGGAGAATCTTTGCATGACTTGTTGATCGTCTCCGCCAGATTTTTGTAGTCCATCATTATTGAGACAGTGAATAATATATTTTTACTTAAGCAATCAGAGGCCTTTAACAAGGCTTTTGATTCTGCATGAAAGGATGAGGAAGCCCACTCCGAACCATCTTCAATATACATAAATGTTTTAGTAAAAGGCGTATCCGATGGTCGAATCCTCTTTTTTGAAAGCCGCATCAATAAATATTATCCAATCCGAAGACCATTTCTCTTTGGGGGTATTTCTTCTTTATATCTTCATTGATTTTTGGATCCTTGCCTGAGTATTCTGTTTCCAAAATTTCTTGATTTGCTCCATCAGATGAATAGGGTTCGGGTTTATTTTCTCAAAAACTACCGAACATTTGTGTTTCCAAATGAACCAGAATATAGTAACTATTTTATCCAATAGTTGAATGAAATCTTGGTCCGTAATCCACTCTTTTTATCCAATTTTCAATGGGATCCGAAGCAATTTTAGTGTTCACCGACTTCTTGAGAAAGACCAAACCAAATAGCTCTTGCAAATCCAAGAAAAACCTAGAAATTAATCAAAAATGAGAGAAATCTTACACATCCAAGAAGGTCAAAATTCTGGCTAGTAATAGTATGTCCAGGAAGATATCATGGAGATTTAGATCTTCAATTAGAAAGACTTAATAATGGTTATTATAATGATGAACATCTGGTCCTTATGGTAATTGATGATCTTGATCCTGCTACTATCTTAGGTCTGGTCCTTATGGTGAAGATGCTGAGTTGATTGATCTGTTCTTGAATTGTTTGTCAAGAAGCTCAGAATTGTGATTGCTTACCAGATATAACTTATTTTAATCTTGTATCGATTGGAAACACTCAAAATTGAGCTTGATTCATGATTATTATTATTTTTTTGGAATTTTTTAGGGTTGTTAGTGTCATTAGTTGGGAGGAGGTATATGATATATGGAATGGAAATGTTACCTGTATCAAAGTTTAGAGAAGAATATCCAGATAGAATGATTCTCGGTGTTTCCATCACCCAACCGTTGTGGTGCTACTATTTCCGTTCATCGACTTACTGCTACGATCTGTAAGTATCATCTCTCTAATGGCGGTTTCAAATTGCTTTTTAGACCAAAGCTATTTTCCATTATTACTGTCACTTGGTGAAGGAAATTAGGAAAATGACATTAATGCATGCCCTTTAGTTTCAGTAGTTGGTATCACTATTTGGTGCTTGTTGATGCGATCTTTAGTCTTTAGGTACTTGTGTATAGGATTAAGTGGTATTGATTTCGAGGGCATTTTATTGTGAACATACTTTAGTGTACTAGCATGGGGTTGGTTGTTTGTGAAATTCTATCTGAATGATTGCCTCATTTAGGAATAAACATTTGTTTAATCCACTAATTTATATAAACACTAAGCAAAAGACAGAGAAGTTCAGTAGCTATTAGTCTATTATATATTACCCTCTTTTTGTAGATTGGACCTTGATCATGTGTGAGTAGTATATGCATGAAGTATGAACCTAACTGATATCAGGGGTGTTGTGGAATACTTTTGTTTGTGTGGTGTGGGTATCTTTATGCTTTCCTTTTATTATCTGATCCCATCGCGTGATTGAAACAAATATTTTTTCTATTGATTGCCCTTTTCGTTCATTATATGGTGTCTATTGATTGCTCTCTTTAGCCAATATGTTCACGGGGAGCACATGCAAGTGCAAGTATTATTTATTGACCCACCTGTTGCATCCAATATGTTCTTAACAGTTGACACTACAACTAGTTTTACCTTTTAATTGGACCTACATATTCTTGACTAGACATGTCAACCTGTTTTTTGATCCATAGATGGCAGTTCATCAATGATCATCCTAACCAACAGGTTGTAGCTTAGTAACCGGGAACGTGCAAAGCCCCCACGAATCTCAGTGATAACCGCGAATTTGCGCTCCCCACTGAAAATCGCGATGGGAGCGCGCTCATAGCAAGAGAAAACCACGCTCCAAACAAGAGAAAATCGTGTCACTTAAAATAGCCGTCAATTTCTCCAAGTTTTTTGCTTAGTATTACTTGTAATTGGAAAACAGAGGAAATAGAAGAAGAAAGAAATAAAGAAAGATAGGATTAAGATTAGAGAGGAAGAAGAAGAAGAAAGAAAAAATAACGTTGAAGTTTCATCTTTTTTCCGTTGTTGTGATATCAATGGTGTAGGATGCTTGAGGGAGGAGGCGGAATTTGTAGAAGACAGAAGGACGATATACTTCTTTTAGGGTTAAGCACACACAAAAAAAAAAGGGGACTATTAGTTAGTTGTGTGCCTATATTGTGCCCAACAAAGTTTAACCTAACATATACTAAGTCCACCCAGTGGAAACCTTGGCCATTGAGAACTATATAACGGACATGAAAACTAACAAAATGGTCATCTATAAAAAAAATTGGCACTGAAAACTAATATATGTATGAAACTTAATCTACGCTCCTGATTCGCTCCTCAAATTTCATTTTTTTGAAAATTTTACGATTCTCGTTTCCGACCCCGTTCCCGCTCCTGGCTACTAAGGGTTGTAGCCTTTGTTTGTGATATTCAGAATTTGCTGCCTCATTTTAGCTGGCTTATACCCAACTTACATCATTTGGTTCTAATCAATATTTTTGACACTGAAATTGTAATAAATTTGGTTGATCGATTATAAGTTTCAACTTTTGAGTTGGCGATTACCATTGGGACTCTCCTAGTTGTGAGGTATAATAACACATGAATTGGAATACTCTGGTACCAATTTTGCACATGAAATGAACTAAGTTCTATCAGAATCAAAATTGGCAATACAAATGCTCCATTATTGGGGGTCCCTGACCAATAATGTTAACCTCGTTGTAACTGCTCTTGACCGCTGTTATAGTTATAGGATGGTCTCTGTTTTGGCCTTTTGAAATTCGAACCACCTTGTATTTGCACAAAATTTTTAAACCCTGGAACTGTGAATTGTAGTGTCCCCAGGATTATGTTCAATTTATTTCTGCGAAGACAATGGGGCATGAACTTCTCAACCCCTGAACACTTTATTGTACATTCCATTGCTGGAATGGTTATAGTTATGTTCATTTGAGACTTTTTCTTTTTGATTGGAGTGTTCATTTGAGATCTAAGCCACCTCGTATCTGTAAAAACACTTTTAACATCTTAATTGTAAATTCGAATGTACTCAACTCTATGATTATGACTTGAATTTTATCTGGGGTGAAATGAACTGCTTAGCCAGCTTATTTTTGCTACGACTTTTATAAACATTTTCCTTTCTGGGAACTGATGATTTGTTTGGTTGGTTTGGATATGATCAGTTGCAGAACCATCTCCCATGAGTGGGGTAACATGCTGTCTTCAATTCCCTGATCAACTTAACTTTTATCTTCGCAAGCTAGCTGTAATTCCGTTCCCTCGTCTCTATTTCTTTATGGTTGGTTTTGCACCCCTTACCTCTCTGGGGTCGCAGCAGTACAGAACCCTAACAATACCTGAACTTACTCAACAAATGTGGGATGCCAAGAACATAATAAATGTATGCTGCTGATCCCTGCCATTGTCGGTATCTAGCTGCTTCAGCTATGTTCCGCGGAAAGATGAGCACTAAAGAAGTTGGTGAGGAGATGATCAATGCTCGGAAAAATTCGTTGTACTTTGTTGAATGGATTCCTAACGATGTGAAGTCTACTGTCTGTGATATTCCACCAACAGGGTTAAAAACGGCATCTACATTTTTTGGAAATTCCACATCTATCAAAGTGATGTTCAGTAGAGTTAATGAGCAATTTACAAGGACAGTGGATGCCATCTACATTTATTGGAAATTCGGAGAAGTAATATGTGCAGAACATGGTTTAGATGATGAAACAGGAAGATGGTATCATGGAGATTCCGATCTTCAGTTAGAAAAACTTGATGTTTATTATAATAATGAAGCTAGTTCTGGTAGATATGTATCAAGAGCTGTATTAATAGATCTTGAACCTGGTATTATATACGGATTCACTTAGATCTGGTCCTTTTGGTAAAATCTTTAGATCTGGGAATAACTGGGCCGACTGAAGGTCATTATACTGAAAGATGCTGAGTTGATTGATTCTGTTCTTGATGTTGTTTGTCAAGAAGCTCAGAATTGTGATTGCTTACAAGGTAAAATTCATTCTCTGATTTTCATTTTATATCGACTAGAAACACTCAAAATTTCATGATCTTTTTTTTTGAATTTTTGTAGGGTTTTAAATGTCATTCCTTGGGAGGAGGTACTGGATCAAAGATTATGGAAGAATGTCCAGATAGATGATGCTTACATTCACGGTGTCTACGTCATCCAAGATTTCAGGTATTATGAAACCATATAATGCTACTCTTTCTGTTCATCAACTTGTTGAGGATGCAGATGAGTCTGTGGTTTGAGATAGCGAAGCTTTGTATGATATTTGCTTTGCAACACTCAAACTTACTACTACAAGCTGTAAGTATCATCTCTCTAATGGTGGTTTCAAGTTGCTTCTTTGGCTGAAGCTGTTTTCCATTATTACTTACTGTCACTTTGCCGAGGAGATTAGGAAAATGACATTAATGCGTGCCCGTTAGTTTCATTAGTTGGTGCTTATTGATGTAATCTTTAGTCTTTAGTTACTCGTGTATCTGTAGGATTAAGTGGTATTGATTTCGAGGGTATTTTTTGGAAGATGATTATATACTTTTAGTGTTTTAGCAAGGGATTGTTTGTTTGTGACAATCCGTTTGAAATGATTGCCTTGTTTAGGAATAGACATTTGTCTAATTCTCTAGCTTTAAAAACTAATTTGCAAGTATTATTCATTGACCCACGTATTTCACCCAATATGTTCTCAACAGTCTACAACTAGTTTTAGCTTTGAACTGTTCCTACAAATTGTTGAGTAGACACTAGACATCTCAACCTGTTTTTTGATCCATCTTAAGCAACAGTTTATAGTCTTTGTTTGAGATCACCAGAATTTTCTGTGTCATTTTAGCTGGCTTATACCGCACTTACATCATTTAGTTCTAATCAGCTTTGTTTTCACACTGAAATTGTACTAAGTTGGGTGTTATTTTGCTCGATTTTGACTTGTAACTTTTAAGTTGGCGATTGCTGTGGTATAATACCACGACTTGGAGTATTCTGGTACCAATTTTGCACTTGAAATGAATTAGTTCTATCAAAATCAAAGTTGGCAATAGTAATACCTGCGCTCCATTATTAGGATTCCCTGAACAATTTTTACCTCCTTGTAACTGCTCTTGACCATTTTATTTGTGCAAAATTCTGTTGTAATTATATAATGGTCTCTGTTTTGGTCTTTTGAAACTGGAACCACCCTGTATTTGCACAAACCGTTTAATCTCTATAACTGCAAATTGCAGTGTACTTGGCATTATGCTCGATTTCTGTGGAGACAATGAGACATGAACTTCTCAACCTCTTGAACAATTTTTTTGTACATTTCATTGCTGTAATGGTTTTGGTTATGTTCATTTGAGACTTTTTCTTTTTGATTGGAGTGTTCATTTGAGATTTAAGCCACCTCGTATCTGTAAAAACACTTTTAACATCTTAATTGTAAATTCAAATGTACTCAACTCTATGATTATGACTTGAATTTTATCTGGGGAAGAAAAATGAACTGCTTAAACACCTGATTTTTGCAACGACTTTTATAAACATTTTACTTTCTGGGAACTGATGCATGAGCTATTTTTTTGGTTGGTTTGGATATGATCAGTTGGAGACTTGAACCATCTCATTTCTACTACCATGAGTGGGGTAACATGCTGTCTTCGTTTCCCTGGTCAACTTAACTCTGATCTTCGCAAGCTAGCTGTCAACCCGATTCCCTTCCCTCTTCTTTGCTTCTTTATGGTTGGTTTTGCACCTCTTACCTCTCTGGGGTCGCAGCAGTGCAGAACCCTAACAGTATCTGAACTTACTCAACAAATATGGGATGCTAAGAACATAATGTGTGCTGCTGATCCTCGCCATGGTCTGTATCCAACTGCTTCAGCTATGTTCCGCGGAAAGATGAGCATTAAGGAAGTTGGTGAGCAGATGATCAACGTTCAGAACAAAAATTCGTTGTACGTTGTTGAATGGATTTGTGATATTCCACCAACAGGGTTAAAAATGGTATCTTCATTCAGGACCCAACTGCTGACGAGGAAGAGAAGGAACCTCAAGAGGAGTGAAGTAAAAGAAGCAGTACAAGTAGTTCAGGAAATTTTTGCTTGTTTCCTTCAGCGTCCACATCCTTCAGCTCCTTCCTCTACCACCATCTGTTCTAGTATCCACTTGATGTTTGTGTCTCACATTGTCTTTCAAGTTCAGACGAGTACTGATATCTTGGCATGCGAGAGATACTTTAATTATCATTACGTCTCCACTTTTCATAGGGCAGGCGTAGTGGCAGATATATCATTCCTAAAACATGTTATTGCAATCCATTTCCCTAATTTTCTTGTGAGATACTTTATATTCCTAAAATTTGCATACATCTCTTTGGTTGTGGACGGTTTATCTTTAATGAAGTGGCTTGATGAGCAAAATAAAATGGGATAATTTCCACTTGGAAGAAGTTTTTTTGCTTCAATCCTCGAACGGGAAAGCATCGGTTGTATTTATATATATGAAGGTTAATCTCAAAGACTTTAAGCATCAGCTGGTGCATTGACATTCTAGGTTTTGGCTTTTGAGTAATGTTTTTTTGCATTCCGTTCTCAAGGCTATTCGCTTCTGCGAGGCCGCATGTTCATGCGTTATCTACTGATCGGAGAATTATGAAATCTCCAAATAATTCATTCTTGAACTAGAGTTGTGGGTTTTGCATTTGTTGCTCGGACTTCATTTGCTAAAGGGCAAGGCTTAAGAGACAGATGAGGAGATAAAAGTGGTCACCTCCACCAAGAAGTTGAGTCCGCGAAGTCCATTTGCATTTAGGGTGCAGTAGGAGGCTGTGTTTATACTGAAACAAGACTCCTGATGCAACTTTCCACATTCATGGCAAAGTAAAACAAATTGAGACTAGTTAAGATGGATTAAGTAATCTCAAAAATTTGAGCCTCAGATAACCAACGAGAATACATCCAGATTAGATCATAAATGGGGTACCTTCACAAATGAAAACAAAACAAACCAAACACTGGATTGACAGCACTTGTCTGCTTCATAATTTTTATTTATTTATTGGGGAAATTAGTTCACATGCATAATAAAATTATGAAGAAATTGGGGGAGTAGAAATGATTAAACTAGCAGATCAATTATTGTGCTCCCGAGACCTGATATAGACATCCTGATGCCTGATCTACAAATCTTCTGAGCCTAAATAATGTCAAGTGAGATTGTAAGGAACAAAAAAAAAAAGAGAAGAAAATTAAAAAGGAGAATTCCGTGTTACAACAGATCCAAATTATCATCTTGAGAGGAGAAATCATTATGCTAAAAACTGCTTGTTCTGTGATGCTGCTGCTATTGAACCGCCTTCGATTATCTCCCATGATTTTGTTGCAGGATGGAGCTTATTGTTGGTTGTATTTAGGGTTGGGATTCGTTTTCTTTGGTTCTTAGCAGATAGAAGATGGAGGCGCACCAGTTTGGAAAAAAAACTTATGCTACTTATAAGGATAAGAGATGGAGATCCGCCCCTTGTAATCCTCTATTTCAAGTCTAACGCCTGTAATGAATTCTTTGACTGATCCTATTTGGTGACCTTCATTTCTTTTGATTTTCTTTAAGGTGTGGTGATTTTAAGTGCCTCCTAGGTACATAAAGTTACCAAAAGCTATAAAGACGAGGCACATCCAAATTGCTGAGATTTTCTACAAGTACTGGGGTGTCAATTGACGTTTTCGATAAGTTTATGAACGGACCGCAGGGGAGCTAAATTTCCTATATAGAAGAAGCAAACCATACGACTGTATCACGGTCAGTCGTTTGCATTGTACGTAGTGAAATGTACACGCGCATATAACGACTGGAACGTATTTTATAATTGACTCGTACTATTTCATGGGCACCTATTGTGGTTATGTATTCATGTGTATTACCCATTGCTTGTGTTTTTATTTGGTAAGTAAACGTTGGAAGTTTTTTTTGTTTTTGTTTTGAGGGGTATTTAAACAATATTCCCTTTTTTTTTTTCTTCTTGAGCACTCGCTATTCTTAGTAGTTTTTAAATGCTACATGGAGGTAGCTCTTTGTACAAGATGTAAATGGACGAAACCCGATCTGCATGAGTGCATACTGTTTTTTTGAGTACTGGTAACAGTACAAGGGTAGTAAAAGACTTATCTGCTTAAAATGACGAGCAACCTCATGAGCCTATATGAATTTATTTTCATTGCATTTCATACTAATGATACTGATTTCTTGGCCATTCATCAGTTTCATGCGTTATTGAATACGATTATAAGCAAATTATCATCTATTTTTCTGCATCAGACTTAAAAGACGCTTCACTTTTGATACAAAATTAACTGAACCAGGCCACTGACTGCATTTTATTAAATGCCTATTACCTCATTTCTTAGTCCTGAAATGTAATAGATATGTCATACATGGTTCCTAAGCGTAGCATAACTCAAACCTACTTACGTTGCGTCCTGTTAATTCCTAGTTTTCGGCACAAACAGCAAATGCACTATTATATAATATCATGGGTATGACAGTATGTGGTGGATAAGCTATTCTTGGAAGTTTAGTCGTGTTTTTCATCAAAGTCAGGATCCTAAAATTAAGTCGACCATTTCGAAGCAAGATAATAAATCAATTATCTTCTTACCTTCTTTAAATTCAAACGGTATTGAAACTATGTATATAAATTGTCTATCATTCGGAGAATGTAATTCAAGCAAGTATAAACAAAGTTTTCTTTATCTTCCACTGTGTTAGAAACTTTTTGATGATATCAGAGCTATAATACTCAAACGAGTGAAACGATCTTCCGCCACAAAGAAACTATGTCAGACAACATAAAACAGTTTTGGTTGTCAGGTGCAACACTTCCGCATCTCATCAACATAATTTCTGTGAAGCTTAATGAAAAGAATTACTTGCTATGGAAGATGCAGATCCAATCGCTATCCAGGGTCTACAACTCATGGGTTACATCAGCGAGGATGCTCCTCCAAAGATGATTGAAACAAAAGATGGCGTCGCAAAGGAAAATGAAAAGTTTGGGAAATGGATGGAAACAGATCTATTGGTTAAAACTTGGATAACGAAAACTCTTTGTGAAGATGCAGTTGGACATGTCATTGGTTGTACCACCTCGAAAGAGGTATGGGAAGCCCTTGAAAAGGAGTACCTAAAAGCTAATAAAATCGTGAAATCCAACTCAAGCAGCAATTACAAGCTCTAAGGAAAGGTAACAAAACCATGACTGAATTCTTAAAGACTTTTAAAATCATTTGTGATGATCTTGCAGAAATCCACAAATCTCTTCCTGATGATGACAAGGTTTTACAACTATCACAAGCCCTTGGAAACAAATACGACACGTTTGTTACAGCAATGTTATCAAAGCCTCCGTTTCCTACTTTTAATCAATTTGTCACAGCCTTGAATTAAGGCATCAAAATAAAAATGAAAATAAGGAAGAAAGTGTCGACCACAATTTTGCGTTTCCAGTACAAAGGTTTGGACGTGGAAGGGGGCATCACAACGGACGAGGTCAGAGAAATCATCATCACCAGTATAATGGGCGCGGAAGAGGATCATTCACTTTTGCTGCACATCCAAAATCTACCCCATTTAACGACTTAGTATCGCACAATGGGAATTCTTTCAATGGTAATGGTTATCTTCCTCAAAATAATTTCTTTCATTATCCTAACAACCGTGGATTCAATGGTGTGCAGTGTAAACTGTGTGATCGTTCTGGACATACTGCAATGACTTGTCAGCAGCGTTTTGAGTTTTCTTACGAACAAGAAGACAATGTTGATCCTAATGCATTGACTACTACAACCAATGGACCACCAACAAATCCGAATTGGTATACTGTTACCGGCGCTACATCGCATATGACATCAGATACGGGTAATCTCCAATCCCTAATTCCCTATCGTGGTAATGATAAAGTGTTTGTTGGAAATGGATCTAGTCTAAATATATCTCACATTGGTACAAAATATATCGTTTCTACATCGGGACTTAATGTTAAATTGAATAACGTTCTAGTAGTACCTAAGTTAACCAAAAATCTCTTATCAGTTAGCCAATTTACTAGTGATTATTTATGTTCTTTTGACTTTGCTGATTCTGGTTTTAAGATAAGGGACCGACGAACGGGGGCTATACTTGCAACCGGCAGTAGGAAAGGTGGACTTTATGCCTTGGATACAGTAGGAAAGGAAAAACAGTAGAAAGTGATTTGTGGCACCAACGACTAGGCCACCCTCACTCTAAGCTTTTGGAAAAATTGAACTCCAGTAACTTAATTTCTGTTTCATGGAATAAAAGTTTTGATAGTTGTTCTAGTTGTCAGATGGGTAAAACTTGTCGACTTTCTTTCCCTCACTTGAACAATAAGTCTACACTTCCGTTGCATAAGATTCATTGTGATCTATGGGGTCCTGCCCCGGTAAAATCATCACAAAATTTTAAATACCATGTTATTTTTTTCGACGATTTTTCTCGTTATACTTGGATCTATCCTCTTAAAAAGAAATCATAGTTTTAGTCTACTTTTGTTACTTTTCATAAAATGATTGAAAATCAGTTTGATAATCACGTTAAAATCTTTCAATGTGATGGAGGCGGAGAATTTGCTTCTACGCCCTTCATAAACTACTTACAGCAACAAGGAATTATCCGGCATATCTCGTGTCCGCATACTCCCTAGCAAAATGGAGTAGCGGAACGAAAACATCGCCACATTGTTGAAACCGGTCTCACCTTGATGTTCCATGCTAATATACCTCAGCATTATTGGCCGGATGCATTTTTGACGGCTACTTATCTTGTCAATCGACTTCCGACCCTTATAATGGACTCGCCGTTTTTTACACTATACCATACACACCCTAACTATGAAATTCTTAGAATTTTTGGTTGCAGGTGTTTTCCTTATCTTCAGGTCTATACCAAAAATAAATTTGGACCTCAATCGTATCCATGTGTGTTTTTGGGTTATAGCTCTCTTCACAAAGGCTACAGGTGTTTGCAGCCGTCTGCAAAGCGTATCTTCATTTCACGGCATGTCGTGTTTGATGAAAGTGTTTTTCCATTCAAGGAATCGTACAATAACTCAACCAACAGTGACTTGAAGATTACTTCATTTGATGAGTGGAAATCCAACCCAAAACCTTTGGAATTACCTCCGCCGACGTTAGTACCTCAGCCAGTTTTAGCGCCTTATCCTAGAACCACATTACTACCATTATCTATACCACAAACTTTGGACCAATTACCTACAGAAAGTACTCAACTTGACCATACCTCTACATTAACTCCATCCTCTGAATCCCATGTGGACACTGAACCAGTATTAGACACTAATTCACCTAGTCATTCATCTTTTCCTAACTGTCAACTTAATATTGATCCACCACAAATTCAGCCTATTGCCTCAACTACAAATGGTCATTCTATGACCACTAGGGGAAAGGCAGGAATCATCAAACCTAAAATTCATACTTATATATCTTCCCAAACAACCGCCCTACCTGTTTTACAAGCCACTGATCCAACTGAACCTAATTCTATGAAAACTGCTCTTAAGAGTCCTCATTGGGTTGCGGCTATGATTGATGAATTAAAAGCTCTATATGGGAATCTTAATTGGACACTAGTTCCACGCCGATCAAACTACAATGTGGTTGGCTCTCGTTGGGTATTCAAAACTAAGCTTAAAGCAGATGGATCAATTGATCGCTTCAAAGCGTGGTTAGTCGCAAAAGGATACAACCAACTTGAAGGTTTCGACTTTGATGAAACCTTTAGCCCAGTTGTTAGGCATACAACCTTATGGGTCGTTCTCTCGATTGCTCTTGTACGTGGCTGGCGACTTCGCCAACTCGACGTAAAGAACGCATTTCTCCATGGTTACTTGAAAGAATCTGTCTATATGGAGCAACCACCTGGCTTTATCGATCCATCAAAGCCCGATCATATTTGTCATCTCCATAAAGCAATTTATGGATTGAAACAAGCTCCACGGGCCTGGTTTGAACGTTTTAGTCAATACTTACTTCGCATTGGATTTAGTTTTTGTAGAGCAGATTCCTCACTTTTCACCTTGCATTGTGACACAGGTACCATATATTTGCTGCTTTACGTCGATGATATTATCATTACCGGCTCATCCACTTCTCTTGTTGGTCGTCTCATAACAAAGCTCAGCTCGGAGTTTGACATGAAGGATCTCGGCGAGTTACATTATTTTTTAGGCATAGAGGTCACTAAATTTTCTGGTGGTTTATTCTTATCTCAGCAAAAATACATCAAAGACATTCTTGCTAGAAACTCAATGTCCGAGTGTAAACCTGTTGCCACACCACTTGCAATTAAACATGAGCTTCACCAAACAACAAATGCTCTTGCTGATGCAACTCAATATCGTCAAATGATTGGTTCGTTGCAGTACCTTACTCTATTATTCATCTCCAAGCTGTTAAAAGGATTTTACGGTACTTAAACAACACTCTTGATTATGGGATTCGACTACTCGCCAACTCCACACTTAATATTTACGCCTTCTCCGACGCTGATTGGGCTGGTTGTGTGGATACACGACGATCTACGACAGGCTATAATATTTACTTGGGGGCAAACTGCATATCATGGTGTTCGAAGAAGCAACCAACGGTATCTCGTTCTAGTACCGAGGCTGAATATAGATCCATGGCCTCCACTACTGCTGATATTACATGGATCACGTATCTTCTTTGTGAACTTGGAATTTGTCTTTGCAAAGCTCTTGTTCTATATTGTGACAATATTAGTGCTCTTTATCTAGCCAAAAATCCCAAGTTTCACGCTCGTACAAAGCATATTGAACTGGATTATCATTTCATACGGGAAAAAGTTGTGTAAGAATAATAAAAGAACATTTATAATTAATTTTAAGTATGATTAAGAAAAAAATTAGGGTTTATTTTGATTTTGAAGAAGAAAGATTTAAGTTTAATTGTTAGGAAAAAATTAAGACTTGTTTGTTTTTTCATTTTAACTTAAACTTTTTGGGCTATGGTTAATAAAAGTGTGGGCTACATTTAAGAGAAGCCTTATTTTTGGGTAAAAAACTCAAAATTTAGGATAACTGGATAAGCAAGAACGTGTAACCAGCATCATTTTTTTTTTATTTTTTATTTTTTTAGCACCAGCATCATTGAATTATGGTCTTATGAAGCGCGCATGTGCTTTCGGTACACATGCTTTTTGATCATTCTAATACTGCCTCATGTTAGAAAGGTGGAAAATCTAAAAATATTATTTTGGCTTTTGAGCTTGTCTCCGGTCTAAAAGTCAAATTTAGAAAAAGTGCCATAGTTGATATTGGTATTGACCACAATGGAGCTGCTTGTGCTGCTGTCTTTGGTTACAATTTGGTTGAACTTCCTATTAATTAATTACTTAGGTATTCCATTACGGAGTAAATTAATCCAAATGCAAGGCTGTTTGGGATATTATTATCCACAGGGTACATCATAAGCTTTCATCTTGGAAAAGGAATTACTTATCTAAGGGAGGTAGATTGATTATGATTAATAGTGTGTTAACAAGTTTGCCTATTTATTACCTAGCTATGTTTCAGATGCCATCTTCGGTTGTGAAAGAACTCGAAAGAATTACGAGGAATTTCCTTTGGGGTTCTACTACTTCGGTGAGGAGGAGAAAGTTGGGTGAAACGGTCTAAAGTAGTTTTGCCTAAATGCAAAGAAGGTATTGGAATTAAAAATCGGAAGTTGGTGAATCATGTCTTGCACTGCAAATGGGTGTGGAGATATGGCAATGAAAAGAGAGCTTAATGGAGGCGAATTATCCATGAAATATTCAGAGGTTATTTTGATTCTTTTCTTCCTAACTCTTGGTCTAAATCTGTTGGTTCAAGCTTATGGGATGGAATTTTAAAGACTAAAAATCACGTGAAACAACACACTAATTTTGTGGTCAAGAATGGCGATGGAATATTATTCTGGAAAGATAATTGGATTGGTGAGAAATCTCTTCAATAAAATTTTCTTTCTCTTTATAAGTTGTCTAAAAAAAAAAAGAATGTAACCATTCGAGAAATGATTAGTTCAGAAGGTGCTTGGGATTTGGACTTCAAAAGACACTTGAATGAGACTGAGTTATGTGAGATTGCTCAACTATTGCAGATGCTGGGTGAACCAACTAACCTTCTTTCTGAATGTGGTGATCAGTGGAAATGGAATCAGGACAAAGGTTTCTCGGTGGCTAATTGTTATTGGACATTGAAGGCTACCTCTCTTTCCCGCGTAAGCAGGTCTGGAATCCTAAAGTCCCTCTAAAAGTTTGTTTTTAGTTTGGACTCTTTGTCACAAAGGCGCGCATACTTTAGACTTTCTACTTAGGGCTGGGAAGGTGGATAATTCGAACTGTCTGTTTTGTTCGTTTTCTGTTGAATCAAACGATCATCTTTTCATTCATTGCGAAACTACTTCTTAAATTGTTTTGGTATTAGTTGGACCTTTGCGGAAGGCGTGAAAACTACTATTTGGGAATGGAGGAATAAGAATGGAAGGAAAATGCTTAGGAAACTTTGGAGTTTATTACCATTTGCCAACTGGTGGACAATTTGGAGTGAAAGGAACAATCGTCTGTACTCTAACAAGTATAGGCATACAAATCAACTTATTATCGATGTGAAGTGTACGCTTTTCAATTGGTCTTTGCACACTAAATTATTTGAAGGTTATTCTCTGTCAACTCTCATTTATAATTGCGATGCTGTAATTGGTATGAGCTAGACATATTAGCTCATTCTTTGAAGCTCACTGCCCTGTGAGTTTTCATTTTTTAATCAAAATTGCCCTTTTCGTCAAAAAAAAAAAAAAAAAAAACTTGCCTCATGTACACCTCTCGAGTCTCGGCGCATTAAGAGCTTCCTTGATGCAGTGTTAACATAGACGGTTAAGCCGTCCAGTAGTATTTTCCACTTGTGAAACCTAACTTGAAACATTTTCACTAGAATACTCCTTCGGGAATTATGAAATTCTGTAATTCGAACTTAACTCCTTCGAGATCGTTAAGGATGAAAGGCTATTACTGCAGGAATTTCAATCCGATGCTCATGCAGAATCAGAAGACCATACCTAGGAGTTATCAAACTGCACCACTATACACCAAGATAAATAAATTCCAGCTTGATCGTGAATGAATAAAATGATTGAAGATAAAATCGCTAAGCTTAAAGTGGTTCAAATTAAAAATCATTCCAAGTTACTATAGGAAGCTTCTTGCCTAGGTGATGTCGTGTTGCGCCAAAGCCTACGAAAGCGTTAGGTTTGCACTGTTACAAAGGTACCTCAGTATCGCCAAGAACACAATCACACACACACAAGAATAACAAGTATTTAACGAGATTGAATCCTTGGGAAGGAATAAGCAATTTATATATCACCGTATAGGGAGAAATATACAAAGCCTAAGAAGAGAAGAAGAGAACTCTTTTAGTTTCTAAAATGCAAAAACGTATAGTAAGGCAAACCATTCAACGTGTTCAAGTATTTCAATTTTACTAAGCTACATCTCTAAAACGGGCTTATTATGCAACTATTGAGAACATGTTGAATGGTGATAACACGTTGATTAAAGACCAACAAATTTCCATGAACACGGACCCATCGCAAGAAATATGACTCTATAAATGGTTTCACAATCATCATCTGGCATGAAATATATATGTATTTGGCCATTTCCAGAAATTCAATCCCACCAACTTAGGGAATTCCACGCTAGCTATTGATACCAATCTCAGATAGTGTTTCTATTGTGATCACCAATTTAAAACATCTAATACAATTTTATGACTTAGAAAAAATAAATAAACACCAAACAACCAACTTCCAACTCAGTCTAACATGTGCATTTATGCAATTTGTGTTCAGCCAAATCGAAACATCGTCATATTCACTATTTGGCAAGTTCCAGGAACTTCAATTCAACCAAGTTGGGACATTCTAAGCTATCAATACCTTTTCGCTAGTACATCACACTGCCTACTTATTGAATATGAATTTTGGTTTGTGATAGGGGTGGAGAAATTCCGGTTTCTCAAAGTCTGATTGAATAGGTTTCAGCAATTGTAAAGTTATCATCTAATAACTAGATGATAATTGAAACTAAATACTCTCACCGCATTCATTCTGGCCCCACTTTGTAATGATGTGGATTAATATGGTGAAAGTATTGGAAAATAGAGCTGATTTAAGACCCACACTAATTAACAATGAACATCCTCTTACACCACGTTTACACCTTCAACTTAACCCACTTTCATTCCATCATAACTAACCATGCGATGCAAGGCACTAAGCCCACTTCTTCGTGTAAACTAACTCCTACCTCCTGTCTTTTTTATTTGCATCTTACTGCTCCAAACCTTCTTCCTGAATCAATTTATAAATGAAAGTGGAATTTTCAGTTCATACGCAGGTTGATTTGGTTTCTACTACTTTAGTTTAGATTTTCCAGTCATTGTACTGATGTTGTTGTGCGTTTTTCACCAATTCATATGGTTAGTTCAATTGATTCATTGCTTTGCAGATATTAGATAACGGATTGCACCTATCAGCTGAATCGGATGCATTGTTCTTCTTACAACATTTGATATGTCGCATGTAGTGCTATGTCTCTTCGTTCCCATATCTATTTGAAGCTAATAGAGATAGAGATAGAGATATAACATCTCTCACCCTTTTGATTTCAAGTTGATCTCTCTAAGCAGCATGTTCAATTGTTTGTTATTTTCAAAGAGAAAAATGAATGCTAATTGTTTGTTAAAATGATAAACAGAATTTCATTCTAAATTCCGTTGTTTTGAGATCCAGTCGATAACTCTGAGGCTAAGATTCAGGTAACTATTCTTATTTTCTTTGAATACTTTTTCTTTTTTAGTTCCACTTCTTATTTTTTTGTTTTGATTTTATGATTTTCATGAAATGAATATACATTTTTTGCTTTATTAAACTGTTGTTGTTGGGTGTGAAAATAAGGTTTTGATTTGAAGATTGTAGCTTTGTTAGTGTGGTGCAGTGAACAACTAAAACACAAAGTGAAAATTAAGATTTTTGTGATTTTATTTTGATTATTGAATTTTGGGGTTTGATTAGTTCCTTCACTGAAGAAGATTAGGACCATCAACGTAAAAACAATGTAGCCTATAAGAGAACCCATAGGGTAGAATGGGTGGTGAGGTGGTTTATAAGAGTGACAAGTGATGCAAGGGATTGGATTTTCAGCGTCTGTGATGTTGCTTTGAAGTTTAGGGTCTAACATGAACCATTAAATGTGGCATGGTCTTTCCTATATATTAGTTTCTAAGTTGTGAAAGTTTGGATATAGATAGTGTATGAAAGCAGTAATATTCCATTCTAAACTGAATATCTATAAACGTCTATGAAAAGAAAGGCTTTTCATGAAATATTTTACATTATGCGACTTGAAGTAAAAGGAGTTGGCCGAAACTAAGGTAATAAAGTTTGATTTTAGATTTGATTCAATCTCCCTGATCGTGTTGCGATTGATTCCATATAACACCCATGGGTTATTTTCTTATATTATGCTTTATTATTTTGCTGTTCGCTGATCGTGTTTTCTACCCAATTGAAGCATTTGTCCATACTGTTCCCGGTGCGAAACCGTTAACTCAATTTGTCGGTTTAAACATTCTTACAATCTGTTTGATTGATTTTTGGATGGTTTTAAACATCAAAAGAATTTCATTGTTTTGGTGAGAGAGGAGATAAAGTGAAAGTGCAATCTATTGTGGTGCCTCTCTCTGAATTTGATTATTTTGAGAAGAGACATGCTCTGTATGGTAAGGATCATGTCTCTTTTCAACTATGAGACATAAAAGTAATTGCATCACTGGATCCACCATAGAAAGAAACTGAGCTGAATTATAAAGGTCATATGAAATTTAAATTCTTAACGTATTCCTTATTTTTGTTTCTTAAATCCCTTTTCAGTCATGTATATGTGGTGTATAGTGGTATACTCTGTGGTTTATTGTGTTACTTAATCAAAGCCCCAACTTTAGATTTAAGAAGTCAAAGAAATGGATTGACAATTTTACTAAAACTTTCATTGAAGAACACCAACAAGAACCAAATCCTATCCATCTCCATCTCTGTTCCCATCCTTTAATTTTTGCATATGTAAAAGACTTGCATTCCATATCCATCTCTGCCGTTACCTTACCCAAATGATCTTCTCTTTCACTAATCATCCTCCACTGGCATCAATTTTTGTTTCTGTTTTTTTGTAGAGGTGGCTCCAAATTGATATGTAAAATGTAGAGTACTATGTCAAAGAACAGAAACTAGAGTGAAGTTGTGAATTATACTAACCCCATTACAAGATTATCCTCCCAAAACATACATTTTTCGCTCTCTTGAAGAATCTAGATATGTGGGGATTCCTCTGTGAAGTATAAGAGCCTTAGAGCACTTCTAAATATTTTGTATAAGTTGAGTTTTTTTATATTGTTTTGTATTTCTTATTCTGCCTTTGGATATTTATCATTTGCTAATTTGTTCAACAGGAATCAGATGTTTGGACAAGAAGGTGCAAAAATACCGAATTATGTAGAATGGTTCCCAAATGACTTCGTGAAGGTTGACCAATATGGCCATGGAATGTACAGTTGCTCGCCTAGAATGTTGCCTGTCTTGGGAGATCGATGGAAAGGTCAGGAACCTCAGTTTCTCATTAAAATCTTTTACATAAACTTTGTGACTCTGTAGTTGCATTTTATTTTTAATTTCTGATTAGATATTGGAGAACCCTAACATGATGGTTGGCTTTGCTGGTGAGAGTGATGAAACACCCGCAACTATCCATATAGAATATTAGAAGACCTTACAAAATGCTCTAAACAATATTACTCAAGTCTTATCTGATGTTCTTATTTTTCTCTTTATAGCTGAAACTTTTAAGCAGAAAATATAACATGCAAATTTAAACACTGTTTTTGTTCTTCGATCTGTAGAAAAGTCTGGAGAGAGAACTGACCAGAGGCGCCAAGGTTTAAAACCAATGACTACCAGGTCTTACATCACCCTCTGTCCATCGGCACCAGCGAGCATACCGGGGTTAATTTTGCTAATAATCTCATCTTCTTTGTACATACCATGTTTTCTTCGGAATGCAACAGCCACTTCTGTCAACTGTAGAAAGATTTATATGCATTGTTTTGAAGACTACAATTGTCGATTAGAATGGAGTTACTACCTTAATATATATAAATTCTGTTATTTCTTATAAAACAATTGAAAATTTTAATTGATAAGACTACAAGTCTACAACTGAAATGGAGTTGCCACCTTAAATTCTTTTACTTCTTTCACTTTTCTTACAGAATCTTGATATATCTACTGGCTGTATTTTACAACAATTTTAGCTAAAGTTCATTAATTATTATGGAAATAGATTAACATTTCAAATTCTTAACTGCAGCTTTTAAAAATTCCGTTTATTTATTCATTTATTTTAAAAACGCACTGTGCATGTATATGAACGTGATTGTTATGCATATTTCGAAACATGTCAATATAATAAATTAAATCTCGATCAGACTATTCGAAAATAGTAGTCGAAAAGAGAGGAACTGACTGGACCGAAAAGGGTTTCCATTCTTTCGGAGTTCTCCTGGTGCGAAGCACGGGTTACTATATAGTTGAAATTAAACTCTAAACATGTTTTACTGTTAGGAAAATTAACAAACAGCTGAAGTTCACAAATTATAGTGTTGGACATTTCCTGAAAAATTGTCAGTCTAATTAAAGCGTCATATAAAAATTAGTTAAATTGTCATTTCATGAAAACCCATCCAAATATTGAAGTTTGAATTCATTAACACATTCGAAAATTCACTCCATGAAAACCTATTCAAATAAAAATCACTAACCTGTATCCTGTTTCCGTTCTCTTGGATTTGATTTGGATTTGAAACTTTAACGTTAGGAAAATAAAGATGAGATGGAAAGCATGTTCGTAACTGAGTTTTTAATTAAAAATGGATGTATCAATCAGAACTCTAGGTTTGAGATTATTCTCAAAACACAATGACGTAGATTTAGGGCTCAATAATGCGATTGACGGGTTTATATACGAATCGATTTGGGGGGAAATAATGTGATTTTGAAATTGAGTTTCAGAATCACAGTGTTGTTCTTCGTGAATACGATATGGTTTCGATATGATCAGTTGGTTTTGATCAGGTGGGAAAGAATTTAGAAGAAGCAGCTCGATTTGCTGGAATTGGTTATAGTTCTTCGTTGTTTTGTTGGATGGGTTTCCGGAGATAAGAAACAACAAACGCCCCTGAATTGGTTAAAATTGAAGAAAAAGTGGAGAAGGAAAAAAAAACAACACGTAAGGGTAGTGTGGTCATTTAACTGTGAATGTTTCAAAAACACCTCTTTTCTTTATATTATTAGTAAGATTTATACATATCAACATGACTAGACACATTCCTTAACAAAGATTACTTTTCCTACAAGTATATGGTTTCCTAACTTAACTCTAAGAGACAAATCTCTTAAGTTATTATACTTAGGACAAAAGTACTTAGTTTCCTAAACCAACTAGATTTCCTAATCTAATCTTTGACAGACCTACCAACACTAGTGAAAAATAAAAGTTTCGCGACAGCACGGGTAATACACCCGATTTAACAGATGTTTTTAACGGTCTCAGATGGGGTTGCTGTTAAAGCATTTTATTTTTTGTACGACCGGAAGCCGTGGGTCGCGGAACAACGGCCAATTTTAATGGTCTAGGAGTTAGGACTATCTGAGACAGTCGTAGATATGATTATTAATATAAAAAATATATAGATTCAGAAATAGTTGAATGCCTGTGCCGAATCGGGCTGAGCTGAAATAAATCTGAGTGAGGTTGAAATGAAATTCAAATTACAGTGATTTTTTTTTTAAAAACCGGTATTCATTGTACAAATTCAAAATTGAATGCAACGGTTAGACACTTAGCTTCAAAATCAGTTTGTTTCTCTAATGTTTCTTAAAGAAAAGTGCAAACCATCAAATCTTGAAACTCCACAACTTGTGAATATTTCTGCAAAACGCGGATGAAAAACTCAGTGTGATTTATTGCTTTGTGCACATCGAAATCAAGATGATTTACTGTATAGCTTTTTTAAGCAATGGAATATGAATATTAATAGATGAAATTTATAAAACTTGAATATTACAGCTCCACTAGCAGGTTTTGACGCAAAAATCATAGAGATCAACATCTTCCTGTTTAACCTCTCCTTTCTTAATCCTTAATTTGTAGAAAGAATCCTGGAAACCAAAAAGTATTCAGTGGTTCAGGGATATGTTATCATAACTAAGTACTTGTGATTTTTCTGCCAGTTTGAGTCTCAGTTGCCTTCTTCCACCTCACAAAGACTTCATCCTTAAGCCTCATGGTGTACACTCATACGCGCCTAACTAGTCATTAATGAACGACACAAACCAATGTTTCCCTCCCAACGATGCATTCTTGGAAGGACCCCAAACATCTGAGTGAACATTGTCAAGAACTCCACTTGTATTGTGGATTGCTGTGCAAAAGCTTGTTTTTGTTTTCTTTCCCTTTACACAATATTCACAAAATGCTAACTTGCAGAAAATAACACCTTTCAACAAATCTTTTTAAATCAAACTATGCAACAACTTCTCACCAGGATGTGCAAGTCTCATATGCCATATCTTCATTTTCTCAGTAGTTGCCCTTTCAATGTGTTCGAAAATCAACACATCCGTACTTCCATTTAAGTAGTACAAGTTATGATGACGTGTGCCCTTCATGATTACCATAGATCCAGATATTACCTTTAGAACAACATTTTTAGCGACTAACTTGTTTCCCTTAGCTTCTAAAGGTCCAAGTAAAATCAGATTCTTCTTTATGGAAGGTACAAATCCAACCTCCTTTAGCTCTCTAACCATACCATCGTGCATCTTGATACGAACACTACCAATCCCAGTCACCCTACAGGTATGATTATTTCCCATACTTACTTGTCCATCAAGCTCTTCAAAAATTGAGAACCACTCCCCATATGGGCATATATTCCCCAATTGTCGTTCTTATTTTACTATAAGAATTAATCAAAGAATAAAATAAACGAGTACCCGCCAGGTTTATCCGGTTAGAACTGATAAGATTTTGGGACCAAATTGGGTATACCCACGGGGTATCAAAATAAATAATGGGTCCAATTTTAAGATCCGCGATCGGGTCCGGTTCAGTTACGAGTAATTGGTAACCCCCTCACAGCCCTTACTAAATGTGTCAGAAATTATTTTTGCTAAAAAGCACTTGTGTCCATAAACAATTAAATTAAAACTGATATCATCATAGTTTGGAATGCAAAACCTAGCTCTTCTAGGTGTTTTATACAATGAAAAACACTTAGGTTAGGTAACCTTACCTGACTGTACCAAACCAAAATAAACAACCACATAAAAGGATAGTTACATTTTTAGTCAATCAGGGTCATATATGTAACTGACCAAGTAGTCCTCAAAATCAATTTATCACTGGAAAATAATTTAAGAAATCTATAGTACAAAATAGAAGGGGTTTTGGAGCCACCGAAGGACGGATAACATTTTCAGAGACAAACGGATGATCCGACTATCCCAGTTTCATCTCAGCCATTTATATCTAACGGTCGTGGTGTTTGTAACCCCCTTTCATTATGTCCCCCTTCCATTATAAAAAAATTGTGAAATGAACAAAATAATTAAGGTTTATACACTAAAATTTACATGCAAAAATAACGGCTGCATTATGGTTAACACCACAAAAAAAAGGGTCAAAACATTATAAAGGACACTAATTTTAATTATGAAATAAACATATATAAATAGAGGTGTGCATTTCATCAACCACACACCTTCAAATTCATTTACTCATTTCCAATTTATTTTCTTGGTAATCTTTGTTGTAAGAGTATCAACATGTTAAACGTGATATCCCACAAAATCTATTGCCCAAAATGTGTTTGCTTCCTTTTCTAGACTGCATGATTGCAACGAAGACAAACCTGGAGTGCTCAAGTTTCATGTTGCAAGAAAATGGGAATAGGTCAATTTCATGACAACCAACGAAGTCACTGTTTTAAATTTACTAATGATTGCCGAAAACGTGAGTATACTCTTATTTCGATTCGAATAATTATTATTTTTTAACTATATTAAGTCATGCGTTCTAACCAATCTTGACATCCTACACAGGGAGATACCATGCAAAATAAGGAAAAAGGTATGCATCAGAAATCACTAATGTGAAAGGAACTGTTTATTTTAGATTTAGTAGAAGTTTAGATTTAATAAAGATTTTTAAGGAGTTACTAAGGCTCAAGAAGTGTCGTTACAGGGTGTGTTTTGGAGTTGAGTGACCTGAATCTTATGTTCATGCTCATGCTTTTTGTCGAGTTAGCCGTTTTAGTTTATGCTCTGAATTCCCGGTGCTTGGATTACGGGATCCGGGCGTTGAAATTTGATAGTTAATCGTATGCTAACCAACAACGTAGTCTATTGTAAGTTTAGAACAAGTGGATCACATACCAAGGATAAATTATTGACTATACTAAAAAAACTCCTAGGACTGACGATATATTACACAGTATATTTTGGTGGAAATCACATTTCTAAGACATTTTCCCATTAATTATTAAACAAAATCACATCCAATTCTAACAGAAAATTGAAGTCTTCAAGTACTTACCATTTTATAATTCCATTAGTCAACTAATTGCACTTCAATTCCTCCATGAAATTGATCACTATATTTTATTCTCCGTCCATTATACTTAAAAGGGAGATGTTTTCTGCTTAAATTTATCCTAGGAGTGGCGTCCTCAAATATTTGAATTCATCAAAATAATGAAAGTAAATAATTTGATATTATGACAATAAACTGCATTTTAGGCAACTTGGAAGGAATATTTTTTCCTTGGCAAAAAAAATTCAAGAATGAAGATTATAAGTAGATGGTTGGTGTGATGAGAAAAAAATACAAAACCGGAGAAAAAAACAACAAGGTCGACCGTAGATGCCATTTCACGAGCATACTAAGTCGTGTGAGTTTCAAGATAATATTTGCAGTATTACTTTAAAAAAATAACAATAAGTAACCTCTTGAATAAACAATGACTATGCTTCTAAAAAATAAAAATACAATGGCTATGTTTTTGCATAATATATAAAGTGGCCGTTATTGTTTTATATGTGTCTCAGCTAAGAAAAAATCAATGGTCGATCGTAGAAATCATTTCGCGAGCATACTAAGTTGTGTAAGTTTCAAGATACTTTGATTTAACTTTTGTAGTATTACTTTAAAAAACAACAATAAGTAACATCTTTAATGAACAATGGCTATGTTTTTTGCATAATATATACAGTGGTCGTTAATGTTTAATATGTGTCTCAGCTAAGGAAAAATCAATGTATCGAAGTGATAGTTCAGATACTCAAACAAACCATATGTCTCGGATGAGAGAAGGAAGCCAGTAAAAATCAAATAAGAAACCGCGTCGATGACAAATATAAGACCCAGAGTATGCAATGAACAATGAGGCATGCAAACATTTGGAATCCTTGAACTTAGATGATACGAAACGAATGATTTTCCTGCCAGATTTTAGACCTGGATACTCGTTGGGGTGGTCTAAATCTAAAGTCAACAATGAATTGAGACGAGGTTGTCAAAGAGAGCATATCGATGTTCCTTTAAGGAGAAAATGAAGGAAAAGCCATGCGATGATTCGATAAGAGAATGAAAGAATGAATTTGAGGCTCCGCCGAAACCACGCAATTGAAAGGACATGTGATAAACTGGAATGAAATCACCAGAGCATAACACAGGATCATAGTCCCAGCGATCGACGAAGAATTTCTGGGAGGATGTAATTACATTTATTTCCCATCAGATGAAGATTTAGCATAGTGTATCATCGAAGACCACCAATCTATGGGGATCGATTTTTTTTAATATATTTAAGGTCAAAATAAAACAATGTAACATGAATTTTTATCAAAAACTACTATTTTAATCAATTACAACTATAGCCGAATTTATAATTATTTGGATGATAATTATTTAATATTTTCATAGCTACAAATTTCAAAGGTCAAATTAGGACTTATTATAGTTACTAAATAAAAAATTATCCCATCCCATGCCATGCCGTTACGGCACGAGTTATTTCTAATCCCATTTATGTCTAAATCAGTTGTCAATACTGAGAATTCCAAAATCATATTACAATTTATTAAGAATATAAGGAAAAAGGTACCTTGATCGTCCGTTCCAGTTGCGAAAATATTGAAGTTTCAAATGGATTTTCAACTCTAGCAAATGTTTAGTAAGTAGTAAGAGGGTACTAGTAGTAAAAGTACTGTTGATTGTTAAAATAAAAACTATCTCTGCGACAAAATTATTAAAAATTAATGATTCTCATGGAAAGGGTAATCAATTATTAGGTTTTAACTTGTTTGGTAACAATTTATAAAATGTTGAAGAAAAACTACCAATAAATAGAAGGTGACAAAAGGTTACAATCATGACATCAATTATGGACAATGTTTCAAGGGTTATTTTAATTTTTTCATTTTACCGAACATGTTACCCCGTTGTTTTAAAAATTTTGTGAGACTTTAACCTACAAGGTTATGATCCATTTTTTTCTTCTGTTTTTGTCCACATGCTAACCTTACAAGAAAACCTTATAATTTTATACACAAAAAAAGCGTTAACTTATCTCATTTTTGACCTTATTATAATTATCCCATTTTTGATATATATTCAAGATCTTTAAGATGATGGAACCTTTGCACTCCGAAAGAAAAAAGTCTTAGTATAAGGATTATTAATTAGTAAATCAAATCCTGATGTGTTATGTGTTGTTAGTTATATCAAAATGTTTGTTCAAAATTTACAAGTTTTGTTAGGTTCAATAGGATTTTTTTGTTTGTGATACATTTAGGATTAAATATGTTGTCTTGGCACTATGTTGGCGTTGATAACGAAAAAGACAATATTGACCAAGATCGTGATAATATTACATCTTCTATTAAGGCAATTGACATGTTTATTTCATATCCGATGAAAAACTGATACAAATAGTTTTTTGTAGGTCTGTTAAGATTTTTGTTGGCTTTTTCTTCATCCTTGATTGATTTCCACTTAACTAATATTTCCTAGCTATATGTTGTTAATCTATCGAACAATAATGAAGCTTATTACCAAATTAGTATAACTTGGTTAGTTTTTGCATAAATTTCCAATTTTAATTTATAAATAATTACCAATTACTAGTTCAACATAATACTGAAAAATATCAATAACAAAGCTTATGTGTATTTCTTTCGTTAGTTTTTGCATAAATTTCCGTTGGAATATATATATAACGTTTTTCACTATATCTTACCATATCAACAACAAAGCATGTGTGCAGTTCTTTATTTTCTTTTCACCTAAATACCTTTTGGAAACTATAGAAGTCTATAAACATTTTTATTTCAACTTACTTTAGCAATTGCGTTGATGTGGACATCCATTTTTTCTCCAATAGTGTTGGAACTTTTAATAATTTGGGCTAGAGGTTCTAGTTTTTGTTCAAAAACTTATAGATCTTACAAAAAAAAAAAAAAAAAAAAAAAAAAAAATCAGCAAACATGGTGTGGATATTTTTGTTACGTCATATCGTTTTTTTCTTCTTTTATGCTTTCATGTTAACCAGCATATTTGCAGAAAATCCATTTTTCTTTTAAAGGGAAGCCTTTCAAATTTTAGTAAATTATTTTAATCAAAAAAAAAAATAAAAAAATTTCAGCATTGTATTCTTAACGTCAATGACTACCATGCGTAGTTATTTTCATTTTCATTCATAAAGCCTAAAAAACATTTGAAAACAACTCTTACGGTGATCAAAGAGAAAATACTAAATAAAAGGAACATCAACTTATATTATTGATTTATTTTTCAAGACAAAAACCAACTTGATCAATCATCAAATCCACCAATCGCAAAAATTACAGAGACTACCTATACCAAAACTTATGCCATTTTGATAAGGAATCCCTATGAAATTTAGTTACTCGTCTCCGGCTATAAACTCTGCGACCGTGAAGGCTAAAGCATCATCATCCGCCATAACCTT
>JAJJMB010000931.1:542906-556529 GCA_023531105.1 Papaver atlanticum
TGGCACAAAAGATAAAGTTTCTCGGCATGCCGTCATCTAGTATATTTCATTATTGGGGGCACATCATGAGCATTTTCTTTTATTTTGAATTGATTAAGCTAGCAGATTCTGTCATCGCCAGAAAAAACTACAAAAACGAATACAGGAAAATCTTCAACCACTGAGAGATCAAATTGACAATACAGAAAGAAGAAGAATAAATGGAAAAAATGGGAAATTGAGATTATGAGAGGATAAATCATGCTGCTGCTTGTTGTTTATGCCATTGAACTACCACCATCACTTGCTTCTGCCATGATTTTGTAGTTGCAGATCTGTTTTTTTGTTTAGGGTTTCTCTCCTTCTCTACACTGAGAGACGATGGGAGGCACAATTTAGGGTTCCTCTTATAAGGGTTAGAACATATTTTATTTGGATTATGGACGGCTGTGATATACAGTTGATAATGGAGAACTTTAAAATATTGATCTGACCAACTTTTAGCAGTTGACGGAAGTAGTAAAACCATCCAAAACACAGGCAAAAGAATTATAACAGCACTGCCTTATGGCACATTAAAATTTAACTCCTTTGGTGTCGAGGTCGAGGAGGAGGATAGACTACTACTGCAGCCTGCAGGAATTTCAATCTGATGCTCATGCAGAAACTAGAATTGACAAACAAACAAAAACACAAAACTTCTCATAATTTTTGTTTATTTATTGGGGAAATTGGTTACACACACATAATAAACTTATGGAGATGAAAAAACTGTGGGGTAGAAATGATTAAACTAGCAAATCAGTTCTTGTGCTCCCGAGACCTGATATAGAGGATCTCAACTATGCCAAGTGAATATCAAAAAGGGGAATCCAATAACACATACAACGAAAATTATCATTTTAAGAGGAGATATCATAATGCTTGGATCTATAATTTAGGGTTCTTTGGAACTTAGCAGATAGAAGAGGGATGCACAGTTGGGATCCATTAGGTAAAAATCATATGCTACTTATAAGGGATGAGAGATGGAGATCCGACCCTTCGATTTAGGGTTCAAGTCTATTATGTGATCTAACGGCTGTAAAGTATTCTTTGACCGATCGTGTTTGGTGACCTACATTTCTTTTGATAAGCAGCTATGATCTGTGATTGATACATGTCGTACAATGGATTGTAAACTGATTATTAGTTGTCTGATGCAATAGTGCAGACCTGTAATGGTCAGATGCGAAAATAAAGATCCAATTGTGTGCAAGTTTGGCTTGCAAAGGTTTTGTGAGTCGTTGATGGAAGACGAGGTGTTGAAGCTTGTTTAGGAAACTGTTCGGAATCTAAGAAATTATGTTCGGATTGTGTGGCATATAGTTTGATCAGCAGTATCAGTATGTCTCTCGGGTAGAGAGTTAGAAGCCCAGGATACAACCAGGAGTAACAGTGAAGCAAGTTCAACCAGGTACTCATTTATTTGAGATGTGAAAGAAACCAAAGATACCATCAAATTAATTGAGTTAATGTGGTACTAATAGTTGAAGCCATGATCAACAATAAGCATGTTGAACTAGATGTGGGAAATTCTTTCCTAGTTTGGTAGTTTGAGTTTATGGGAGGATGTTGGAATTTGAACTAAACTCAAACTACACAGTAAGACAAAGTCTTAGGACTTAGTCATGAGTTAACAATGTGTGAGTAATACTCGCACATAGTAGTGTTTACGGAGTTGTTATTTAGGGGTTGTGTATGGCTTGGTCATAAGCTGTTAGAGTTAGTGGTATTAGTGAGTATGTGTTAGTCCTATTCTTTAGGAGAGTTTAGTGTATTGAATATTGGTTGTAATGCCTATTCTCTAGGGAAATCAGTTTAGTCTATAAAGCCTATATAAAGGCACACCTTGTAAATCAGTAATGTGTAGGATTGAACACAATATAGTCATTGAGGTTTTTGATTTCGTATCCTCTTCGCTCTCTCTCTATGTCAAATCCTACACATAAGGCTTTGGTCACAGACTCACAAGAGATTATACCGGGTCGAAACAAATACTGTAGTCTACCCATTAATCACCATTGGGGTTGAGTTATAAGCCACTCCATGATGCTCTTTTCTTTGGAACGATGTTTTGGGGACTATCCCCAAAACAGTGGGGGACTACTCTTTTATATGAATGCCAAACCCAAATTTTAAGGGGTGTACTAAAAGATTAGGCAAGACTAATCTTCCCTTGTCCTAATTCAGGTTATAACTAATCCTTATAACCCACTAATTTAATCACTACCCACTAATCTAACCCCCTAAATTAAAACATAAAATCAGTTTTCAAACCCTTTTTTTTTCTTTTCTTTTTCTTCTTCATCTTCTTCTTCTTCTTCTTCTTCTTCTCCGCTTCTTCTTATACATCGTCGATTCGAAAAAAAATCATCGTTGATTAATCAATCTTTATAAACAATGCGTTCTAAGCAGACACCTAGAATTCTCGGATTGAGTCCGGGTCTGGCTAACATAGCGAATCTCCCAAATCAATTTGAAGTTGATAAACAACTTCAAGCAAAGTTAGGAGACGAAGTGAAGCATCCAACATCAACCAAGGAGTCTGATTCTATCAAAATGAAAATCCGCAGGTAATTTCCTTCATACCCATTCCTTTGAATCGTTTTTGGTTGAAAAAATCGATTAGAAATCATCAAAAACCATTGAAAATTGTCGTTACAGTAGAGATTTCGGCTAGGAGAAAATTTTAAAACCCTATAATTTGGTAACCGAACTTTCAATATGAAGAACAGTTCGGCCAATTAGGAAATTTTAGGTAACCGAACTGTGAAGTTCGGTAAGCTCTCAAAAAAAAAAACGTAACCGAACTCCTCCTTTATATGAAAATTTTGAGTTCGGTTACCTCGATAAATTTATATAAGTAATCGAATTTTTATAAAACAGAGTTCGGTTACCTCGCACTTTCTATGTGGTAACCGAACTTTGATCTGTCACATACAAACTTGTAGTTCAGTTACCTCGCAACTTATACGAGATAACTGAACTTTAGTCTGTTAACATTTTGTGTTTGATGTAATCCCATGTTCAATTTTATTTGATAAGACAATATTCTGTTTAGCTAATAATGTGGTTTTCATTCATTAGGAACACAGGGAATAAATCTAATCCCCACGTAGCCGAAGATTTGAGAACTCCAACCCCTCGCGGTAGGATACATCTGGATTTCCGAAACCGTGGTACTAAAAATGCAAAACATGGAGGGGGATCATTACAGGAAGTCAATCAAGAGGTGATGGAGAATATAATTGATAATGTTATTGAAGAAGAGAATGATGATGAAGAAGACCAAGGAAATGAAGAGGTTGAACAACAAAGAGAACACGTTGAAAATGTAGAGGAAGAAGAACAAGGACACGACAAAGAAGGAGAAGGACAAGAGGAAGAGAAGGATGAGGAGGAAGACGAGGGAGAGGATGAAGAGGAGGGAGAGGAGGGAGAGGATGAATAGGAGGAAGAGGATGAAGTGGAGGAAGAGGAAGAAGAGCAAGAAATAGTTCCTGTTAAAGAGAAAAAGAAGCAGAAGCCGCCTTGTGATAGATACTCACACATTCCCTCTGATAATTTATGTTTGCCACCGCGTAGTCTTTCTCTTTGGCCAAAAAAAACAATTGTTGCATCACTTGTCTATCTTTCCATTCCTTCTTTCTAATTGTCACAATTGCATTACAAATGGTGGACAAAGATGAGTGGTTATCCTTGTTATCCTCCTTTAGTATTTGGAGCATTTGAATCGGTGAAATACCCATTTATCCACTGCAGCAGAGGACACATGCCAATACTTACAGTCTTATCCCCATTAGAAACAGTCACCAACATGTGCCATGTGGGTTTGATGGAGCAATCTAATTTCTTTGCCAAATCACAATCAATGAAGCTATGTGTGCTTCAAGTGTCTATAAGTATTGGCACCTTATGCCTTTTTATAGCTCCAGGGATTCTTATGGTGTCACCAGCAGCACCACCAGTTAGATCATGTAGGGATATCTCCATGTCAGATTCCACTGGAGATTCTACAGCGTCTTCAAAAACTTCTTCTTTTACCTCCTCATAAGACTTTGGATGATCTACTTGTACCATAAATAGTTGTTGCCTCTTACAGATATGTCCTGGAATGTATACTGTATCATAGTTGTAGCACAACCCTTTGTCTCTCCTAATTCTCATTTGTTCTTGAGTTAATCTCTTGATGGGTGGTAATGGTGGACTGGTTTTTGGGGTGGAGTTGCCTGATTTGGGTGTGTAAGGGCTAGAAACTGTAGTAATAGTTTGAATAGGTTTAGGGGGAAATTGAGATGTTAAAGCCTGGTATGGCCTTGTGTTGGTAAAAGAGTTGGTAAATAATCTCTGGAATGGCCTTGAAGGTTTAGATTGCTGAATACATTTTTGTTCTTGCATCCTGGCTAATGAAAAGGCTTGTAAAAGGGTAGAGGGATGAAACATCAACGCAGAGTTTACAAAGTATTGCTCACTGAGATGGGGATTACCACTTAGCATAAGGGACTTGAGAGACTCAAACTGTTCAAGTACTCTTCTACAACAGTAATTTGGCATAATTTATTAAAGCTGCCTAATATTGTCATCCACATGGTTTTTAAATCTAGCACAGACACCATCAGCTAATTCTCTCCAAGACAATAAAAGGTTTTCCAATTTGAATACAACTATACTTCAACAGAGATGGTTGATGAAGGTACTTGGTTTTGATTATGAAATCAAATACAAAAAGGGTACAGATTATGTTGTTGCTGATGCACTATTTGAATCACACTACAGTAGAAAAATAAAATAAATAAATAGGCTAGCTACAACAAATAGAAAACAGGTCCATTTATACAAATGATTAAAAAATTGAATCACCCCTTAAAATTAACATAAATGAAAAGCCGACCTCTGAAAACCAAGATCCCAATGATTTCGATTCAGTTATAATATAATGTACTCTTATTTGGATAAATTTTATTTGATTTGGAAATTTTAGGATAGTGAGTGAAGAAGAAGAGAATAGAGTTGAGGCTGCGGAAACCAATTTAAGAACCCTATAAAGTTGTATTTATATTGTAAAGACCGTCCATTTTTTAAAGATTAATCCAATGGTCGATAGTCCTATTCCTAGTCATACTATCAGTGCACTTATTTCATACGGATCACCATGGACGGTCCAGAGTCCACTATGCTTTGATTCGTACGGATCTTAGAATAGACGATCAGAAGTTACCCTATTAGATTCATATGGATCACTAAATGGACGGTGTAGAGTTAACTGTGCGTAGCGGTGGGATTTGGGTTGGGTCAACCCGTGTCGAGAGTAGACTGAATATTATGGAAAATTTAATTCAAAGCGTTGGGCGGGCATGGATAAAATTTTACTAACCCAAGTTAATTGGGAAAAGTAAAGGCACAAGTTAATTTTTGAAGGTGTATGCTGAAAAGTTAGGTTCTTTTAATTTATACGTATTATACAAACAGATGGCTGAAAAATTAGGTTCTTTTAATTCATAAGAATGAAGACAAATTAGAAGTAACTCGAAGAATCGAAAGTTGACCTTCGACTAGATATACATCTGAAGAATGTATAAGAAAGAACTCAGGGAATCTTATATTAACTTAGATCAGTCTCATAGCATATACCAATGAAATAGAAAAAATTCAAGAAATTATTATATAACTTAGATCAATATCTAAGAATTTGAGGGTTCATACATCGACTTCGGTTAATCTCATTACATGCATATTCGTACGAACTAGATAGAATTCGAAAAATTATTATAGAATTAGGTCAATCTCATAGTATGTTCAGTGATATCAAAGAATTCAAGGAATATAGCTTATGTTATCGAAGGAATCTAACTAATGTAGACTTGGCTCGATCCCAAATGTTGCTCAATTAAATCAATTACAAGATCATACGAATTCTAGATTAAAATAATTGTTTATTGGAATCGTATCATGTAAGTCTTTAAGCAAATCAAACTATAAGATCGAACATACTTAATAGCTGGATTATTTTTGAAACGACAAGGTAGAAATCTGAAGAATTTCTTATTATGAAAAGCTTGGTTTACAAACAGGTTTTCCCTGTGACTAAATAGATAGAAATCAAACAAATCTACCCATAATAAATGTATTTCCTAACTAAGAAAATATATAACCATATATAGAAAATATACTATGAATACATATCTCCTAATACTCCCCCTCAAGTTGGAGCATGGAGATCACGAATGCCCAACCTGCGAAGAAGCAGCTCAAACTGAGGACGTCCAAGAGCTTTGGTGAAGATATCTGCAAGATGAGCAGTTGTCCGAACATGAGAAGTAACAATAGCACCGGACTGAATTTTATCGCGCGCATAATGACAATCAATCTCAATATGTTTGGTGTGTTAATGAAAAACAGGATTATCAACAATATGGAGTGCGGATTGACTATCACAGTAAAGGTGCATAGGCTGAGAGTGAGACACACCTAGAGATTTCAATAATGCCTTTAGCCACGTGAGCTCACTACAAGTATGAGCCATGGAATGGTACTCAGATTCAGCAGAAGAACGAGATACTGTGTGTTGCTTCTTTGTCTTCCAAGATATAGGTGAGCCTCCCAAAAAAATAAAGTAACCAGTAAGCGAACGACGACTAAGGGGGCAGGAGGCCCAATTAGAGTCACAATAAGCATTAAGTTGAAGAGCGCTATCCTTGCGTAAAACAATCCCTTGACCAGGATGACCTTTTAGATAACGAAGAACTCGGAGAGCAGCTTCCTAGTGAAAAACCCGAGGAGACTGCGTAAATTGAGCCAATACATGCATCGAGTAACACAATTCAGGACGCATAATAGTCAAATAAATCAAGCGTCCAATAAGACGATGATACTGGGATGGATTAGAATACAGGGGTCCATCATCAAGAGCTAAACGATTAAGTTGATCAATGGGTGAAGAAGCTGGTTTGGCTCCAAGAATCCCAGTCTCATACAAAATATCCAAGGTGTATTTCCGTTGAGATAAAAACAAACCATTGGTTCCTCGAGACATTTCAATACCAAGAAAATACTTGAGATGGCCCAGATCTTTCATATGGAAGCAACGACTTAAATATGCTTTAAAAGCAGTAATAGCAGCGGAATTGTTCCCAGCAATAATTAAATCATCCACATAGACAAGTACGCTAATAGAATTCTCACCTCGTCGCAGGGTAAATAAAGAATAATCAGCATAAGACTGTACAAATCCAAAAGCCTTAAGAGCACCTGCAAGCTTAGCAAACCAATTACGAGGAGCTTGACGAAGACCATACATAGATTTATGGAGGCGACACACTTTACCAGGATAATTAGTCGAATATCCTGGAGGAAGTTGCATATATACTTCCTCATCAAGATCCCCATGTAGAAAAGCATTGTGAACATCCATTTGATGCAACTCCTAATCACGAGAAACTGTGACTGCTAAGAAAGTTCTAACTGAAACCATTTTAGATACGGGAGCAAATGTTTCATGATAATCCACACCTTCCACTTGTCTATTACCGAGGAAAACCAAGCGAGCTTTGTACCGCTCGACAGTACCATCAGAATTATATTTATCTGATCAGGAACAAATAAAACACGAAATAGTTTCATATTGTTTTCAAGCACCACAGTGCCTTCGCACGGAGCATGAGAGTATGTGCCGTTCGGAAGCTTTACGGAAGAAAAACCTATTTCATGAGTTTTAAATAAAAATTTTTACTTCCCGTCATATGTCGTGAAGCCCCTGTATCAAGTATCCATTTACCAGAAAACTTCTCTTTCGAATCATTATTTGAAATTTTAACCATTTCCACAATAGTTTCCCATTGGGTATCAGTAAGAGTACTAGCAAGACCCGGTCGATCTTGTGACGATAGAAATCCTCAACCAGAATTAGTGGGTGTGATTACTAAATTAGCTATAACAGTCATGGTGTTAATCTTCAACACAAATTTCTGATTTTAAATTGAAAAAAATCAGTCTTTCCTGGCTCAGATGCCATGAAACGACAAGGTAGAAATCTGAAGAATTTCTTATTATGAAAAGCTTGGTTTACAAACACGTTTTCCCTGTAACTAAATAGATAGAAATCAAAAAAATCTACCCATCATAAATGTATTTCCTAACTAAGAAATATATAACCATATATACAAAATATACAATAAATACATATCTCCTAATAATTTATTGAGTTATCTAAATCTCAAATTAAACATATCCAAATACAATATCGAACGAAATCTAAATTCAAATAAGTGTTTTTTGTAATCGTCCTATGTAAGCCTCAGACAACATACAACATACAATTACACAAACGAACGAACTATAAAGTTAGATCATTCTCTCATAGAATCGAGTTATGTAAATATCAAAACATGACCAATAACATCGAAAGAACTCAATAGTTGGGTTATTCTTTCATGGAATCATGTTAAATAAATATCAAAACATATTCAAGTATTAGATCAAACAAGCTCTTGATTAGGGTAATTGTTTCTTGTAATCATCTTAAATAAATCTTCAAGCATATCCAATTATAAGATAGAATGAACTAAAGAGTTGGATTATTCTTTCACAAAATCGAGCAACATAGACTTTGGACAATCTCGGAGAATATACGATAATATCAAAAGAATTCGAACAACATAGTCTTAAGGAAATCTCAGATGATATCGAAGGACTTTGTTTTCTTCTTATATTTATATATATCGTAAGTCGAGGCTCCAAGCTCTTGCTTGTCGAAAATCTAAACTAAGCTCAAACAAAGTCGAGGCGCTAAACTCTTCATTTTCCAATATAATTGAAATACGTTATTTTTGGAGATGCAATATAAACTAATGCCACAAAATCCATGTTCCCGTAGCATAATTCAAGTCCTCTGGCCTTGTCCTTGACAAAGGTAAGTTATGATGACTTGGTAAAGCAAATGATTTTACAGAGGCATTGTATTCACCTTCGATATTTGTGTTGCAGGGTTGTCGCATAACGAAAAGAAGTTGAACTCACCTTTGATATCAGATATTAATTTACTGGTAGGAGTTTTTTATATTCTTTGTATATATGTCATATGTGTCTTCTCTTATTTCCCAAAATAAACTAAGTTAAGAGTCTTGATTGAAATATGGAGGAAATGTAGTCACAAATGATGAACATAATTGTTTCCTTCTCTTTCTTTTATAAAATGTCTTTGATGTTTGAACATGTATCATTGAATATATCAACATCAACATTAGCGGTGAAAAATTTGATTGATTGAATCAGAAGAATTACAGGGTTTATAGCTAGGGGTAGTTGCAGGATAAATTAAAACTATCGGGGGAAAAGATTTTGACTAAGTCAATGAAGACAAACCTGTTATTTATTTTTTTGCATTTGGCAATAAATGAGCAACAATCCAGAGTCTGTTGCTAAGTTTTTGCCCAGAAAATCGAAGTCGGTCTTTGTTGATTTAGTCAACATTTTGCAATAAAACGGTTGGCACATTACGCTGTGAAAATCTGGCAAGTTTTGAGAGTGCATTACCCACTGCGGCAAACGCCTCTTGTTACACTGCGCGACTCAATTTCAACCGCCAGATTTTGTTGTCCCTCTAGAAAGAAACATAGATTTCAGATTAGGTTTTAGTTCTAGAATTCGATCTAGAAACAGTAACAGGTGACTGTCGAAGGTAGCCGAAGCTTGTTGAAGAGCTGAGGGGTTAGTCGTGCGCAAAGTGAAGTATATTTTAGATACTCCAACACAATTACGAAATAAAAGTAGTTCACTCTGTGGATCTTTGAGCGTTTTAATAGATGACATCAATTGGATGGTCTTGTTTGACTCGAGCAAGCACCATATCACAGCAAAATTGTAAGTATAAACTTATAAAACTACCAAGAAGTTTCATTCCACCAACCTGTCTGCCAATATTGGGAGGAAACATACCTTCCTCAGAGCATATAATATCTTCAGCTGGCCAAAAAAATCTCTATCTTGTTGATATTGAGATGCAAACCTCTTCGTAACCCTTTGGATTGGATTATTTTCAAAGATTTAGACACTTCAACAGTGTCTCTAATGATAGAGTACCAGGCATGCAAGTCCAAGACACAGTGAGAAGCAATCTTATGCACAAGAGGGTGCAGAATGAGAGAAAAAAATGAGGGGACCAAGGGGGTCTCCCTGCTGCACGTCATGCGCATAAGACAATATGAAGTTGTCATAGTATAGCCTAGCTGGTTTTGCATAGCAGAACTCAACCTACCTAGAAATTGTCGGGCACTGACGTCTAATCTCTTGGATGAGGAAAGATTTATCCACCATGTTGAAAGCATTAGTGAAATCGATTAAGAGCATAGACATGTTGGTAGCAGTGCCTTTTAGCTCAAGAAGTTTGTTCACAGAGTGTAAGATGCTTTCACCACCGCAGGGTACACCAACTCCAAACTCGAAATCTCCTAAATATGTTGTCATCTCTTTCCAAACCGAAGTAGCATCTAATTTACATACCAATCTCCACCAAATGGTACCTACTGCAATTGGCTACGCCCACCCCATGGTTTCAAAAGTGGTGTAAGAGGTGCACTAGCAACACACTCTCCCAAAACAGAAGGACATTTGCCGGATGACTAGCAATAACTCGTCATCCACAGCAGCAGCACCACCACTCATATCATCCACTAGATGTTGTGCGCACAAACCATCCCTACCGCATGAGGTTCCTTTAGGGAAGCTCTTAATCGCACCGAAACATCCCTAGCATCAACAGAATTGGCATCAGTGTATATGGATACAACGGGAATGGAGAGTGGACGTGCATGTGGATGCTTGTGCCACAACTCAATGAGACTATCTTCGTTACAGGGTGAAATTCTGTTGGAGCACAACACCCGAATAGCTACCCTGTAATCTATGTGTCACACTAGTTTTCCCTCTAGAAGAACTATCATGTGCCGTGAAAGAGTGTACTCTTATTAAGTGAATGTTTTTTTTTATCAGAATTACTAAGTGAATGTATCTGGGAAAAAGCTTGTTACGCTTTGAGGATAGTCAGATCAGCTTTCTCCAGACTGCCATCTCAGATCTAATTGAATTTTTTTTTTGGAATGGCCTCAATTTGCAGTTCTATTGTTTGTTAGATTGACAGGTTTCGGCAAATTAGAGGTGGTAGAAGCAATTGATTGCCCAGCTGCTATTAGTGATCCTCTCTCTGTCTCAGAAGGGTAACAAGCTTTTGCCGTTGTTCAAATGGTGGAAGTAAGATTAGTATCACTGTAAATCAAGCTAATGACTGGAATAGTGGTAATCTGGTAAAAGGAAACAATTGTTGTCGACCAAAAAAAGAGTAATGGCTTTGATTGTCATTGGGGATCATTCACTATTGCTGCTACAACAAGGTGAGATTGTCTGGAGAAGAGATTGTCTGCTACAACAAGGCTTGCTTCAATTCTTGATATGACTCCATCAGATTTTCTAGTTGAAAAGGAGGGTGTATCTGTTGCTAAATTAGAGCACAGCCTATTTGAGTGGCTCAAGGTAATAATCAACAACTACACCACTCAAATTTTACTATTTGAATCGAACAATCAACTCCTTAAACATCATGTATTTATTGTGTTTGCACATTTTATTTTGGCTTCCCTGCAAGGAATATTACATTTGAGTTATAACTTTTATATCATTGGGTAAAGAATTATAATGTTATGTCATATTGCACTAAATTGAACTTGAGGTTTACAATTGAACTTGGATACCAAACATCACAATCCAAACAGCATTTGTTGATTTGTATTTACGTATACAGACGCCAGGACTGGCAGTAACACCTAATTACCTAACTGTCCCTTGTATCTGAAAGTATTCAATATCTTTGAGTGTTGAAACTTGTTCATATGTGATGAAACAAAACCCAAATTAGTTAGCTGGTGCTTGTTTGTGCATGTACATATAAGCAACCTTGTTTTGTTGTGAAGGCTTTTACTTTTCTAAGTGTTTACACGGAGATAAATATTTTATCAGTGGCGTCCTGACACAAGCTTTTATCCTAGGGACACTGCTAAAACTTCAAAGGAACTCTAATGCTTGCAACTCCTGAAGACGTAGTGTCTATACAAGAGCAAAAGGACAAGAGACCACAATGGTTTTAGAAAGCTGCTGATAGTGCTCACAAGAGCAGGGAAGATTTTTGCTCCGCACACTGCTGATAGGCGCGTTGCATAGTACCTTTTGCTTCCTTCTTCTAAGAAATCAGAACCCTGCCCAAATCATACTGGACTAAATTTATACCAGTGGCAGGTTCCTCATCACCATGCATTGGATGAGAATCCATCTGTTCTTGTAGTTTGTAGTTGTGGAGGTTTGCATTTATCCTTGTTCCATTGCATTCTATTCTTATAATTTGACTACTTTTGAGTAGGCACCGTAGTAGTTTGCTCTTTTCCTGTGTCTTCTCTTTACCTGGGGAACATTTTAGCTACCTATGGTGGTTTCATGATGTTCCCCAATGCTTTCTCTCGTTTTGTCAATAAAATCTAAATCCATGGTCATATCGATATTTGGACATGCAGCTGGACACCGAGCATGTTCTACCTGTAGATAGTGTACAATTCCATTTTAGTATTATACTACAGAATTGTTCGATATCCAAAATTAACTAAATTCAGGGCTGCAGGAGAATTTGAGGGCATCATATGATAATTTTAAGTTGGAACCATTTTACTTTGCTAGTATATGACAATGAAATCCATTGTGAGAGTGTGGAGTGCTACAAAAGTGCAAAGTGTGTTAACTGGTCTTGTCATTAATCCGTTTTGTTTACATGTGTGCCGTGTTTCCTTTTCAGTTTCCTGTATTTATACCATTTTTGATTTAAATTAGTGATTATTTGTGTACTAATAATCATTTGCTTAAATGGAATCAGGAAGCAAATTCATTAATAACTGCAATGAGATGAGAGCGGCAACAACTGCTAACATGGAAGGTGGTCAGCTTAGTATTGTGAAGGCCGGTCCAGAGTTGCAATGGCGGAAATGAAAAATAGAAAAATATTGATTTGTGATAGATGCAGTCAGTTATAGTGTAAAATATTTATTTTGCTGCTAAAATATACCCACTTTGTAGCTCATGGTCTCAAATTTTGCTGTAATTGTTGGAATATTTCGCAGTCCGCATAGATTTCTGATAGTACGACTATTATGGTCCGATTAATCTGTTATCTTAGGTCGAATTTTATCTTCTTCTTTTTTATAAAAATAATCTTTGTTTGTTGAATTGATTTGAAGTCACCGTCCCAAATTCTGAAACTGGATATTCTCTTCATGGAGGAGACTAAATCCTCATGGTCAAATTTATCTTGTTTTCCAAATGTGCACCTTGTTGATCCAGTGGAGGATTGGCCTTAGCAGGGATTATGGTTTCCACTTTGAATTAGTTCACCGGAATCTCAACATGACAAATGCTTCTATGGGAGTCTTTACCCAGAAAACAAGCTAGTCTGGAATTATTTGGATGAAATACCACACTTGAATGAAAGAACCAACATGTGCGGACTGTAATTAAAAATTTCGATCTCCCGTATTCATCAAACAATCATATTACAGCTGAAAGTTCAATAGT
>JAJJMB010000931.1:613638-636796 GCA_023531105.1 Papaver atlanticum
ACTATTGAACTTTCAGCTGTAATATGATTGTTTGATGAATACGGGAGTTCGAAATTTTTAATTACAATCCGCACATGTTGGTTCTTTCATTCAAGTGTGGTATTTCATCCAAATAATTCCAGAATAGCTTGTTTTCTGGGTAAAGACTCCCATAGAAGCATTTGTCATGTTGAGATTCCGGTGAACTAATTCAAAGTGGAAACCATAATCCCTGCTAAGGCCAATCCTCCACTGGATCAACAAGGTGCACATTTGGAAAACAAGATAAATTTGACCATGAGGATTTAGTCTCCTCCATGAAGAGAATATCCAGTTTCAGAATTTGGGATGGTGACTTCAAATCAATTCAACAAACAAAGATTATTTTTATAAAAAAGAAGAAGATAAAATTCGACCTAAGACAACAGATTAATCGGACCATAATAGTCGTACTATCAGAAATCTATGCGGACTGCCAACAATTACAGCAAAATTTGAGACCATGAGCTACAAAGTTGGGACAAAGGATTAGGCATAAGATAGAAGACTTCCTTTCTAATTTACATTATAACTGACTGCATCTATCACAAATCAATATTTTTCTATTTTTCATTTCCGCCATTGCAACTCTGGACCGGCCTTCACAATACTAAGCTGACCACCTTCCCTGTTAGCAGTTGTTGCCGCTCTCATCTCATTGCAGTTATTAATGAATTTGCTTCCTGATTCCATTTAAGCAAATGATTATTAGTAGCACTCCACACTCTTTGCACTTTTGTTGCCCTCAAATTCTCCTGCAGCCCTGAATTTAGTTAATTTTGGATATCGAACAATTCTGTAGTATAATACTAAAATGGAATTGTACACTATCTACAGGTAGAACATGCTCGGTGTCCAGCTGCATGTCCAAATATCGATTTGACCATGGATTTAGATTTTATTGACAAAACGAGAGAAAGCATTGGGGAACATCGTGAAACCACCATAGGTAGCTAAAATGTTCCCCAGGTAAAGAGAAGACACAGGAAAAGAACTTGAAGGTGAAAGGTGGTACGTTGGGTGCAGTTTATTCATCCGATGATTCAGAAAATATGGGCAACATTTCATAAATTTTTGACTCCCCTGGATTTATTACACAAAACGTGTCAGACCAGGATTCACGGGGTAGTATTCAGCGTGATCTTATTTCTCCAGAAAGTTTATCAGATGTTTTACCTGCTACAGAAAGTGAAGTAGTTACGAGTGACGTTTATGACATGACTGTTAGACGAAGTGCTCGGTCTCGGGTACCTAATACTCGGTTAAGGGATTATGTTTATAATACTATGGAACAATAGACCCCGGCTCCTCTATTCCTCACTTGTCAACGTCTTCAGGTACGCCTTATCCCATAATTAATTATGTGTCTTGTGCATTTTTTTTTGCTAATCATACTCGTTTTTTGGCGGTAATTACTACTCTTAAAGAACCTACCAGTTATGCTGAGGCTGTTCGCCTTCCTGTTTGGCGTGTAGCTATGTCTACGAAAATTAGTGCTCTTGATAAGAATGGCATGTTATCCGTTACGGATCTTCCCCCAGGGAAGAAGGCTATTGGTTGTAAATGGGTTTACAAAATTAAATATAATTCTGATGGTACTGTCGAGCGGTATAAAGCTCGCTTGGTTTTCCTCGGTAATAGACAAGTGGAAGGTGTGGATTATTATGAAACATTTGCTCCCGTAGCTAAAATGGTTTCAGTTAGAACTTTCTTAGCAGTCACAGTTTCTCGTGATTGGGAGTTGCATCAAATGGATGTTCACAATGCTTTTCTACATGGGGATCTTGATGAGGAAGTATATATGCAACTTCCTCCAGGATATTCGACTAATTCTCCTGGTAAAGTGTGTCGCCTCCATAATTCTATGTATGGTCTTTGTCAAGCTCCTCGTAATTGGTTTGCTAAGCTTGCAGGTGCTCTTAAGGCTTTTGGATTTGTACAGTCTTATGCTGATTATTCTTTATTTACCATGCGACGAGGTGAGAATTCTATTAACGTACTTGTCTATGTGGATGATTTAATTATTGCTGGGAACAATTCCGCTGCTATTACTGCTTTTAAAGCATATTTAAGTCGTTGCTTCCATATGAAAGATCTGGGTCATCTCAAGTATTTTCTTGGTATTGAAATGTCTCGAGGAACCAATGGTTTGTTTTTATCTCAACGGAAATACACCTTGGACATTTTGTATGAGACTGGGATTCTTGGAGCCAAACCAGCTTCTTCACCCATTGATCAACATAATCGTTTAGCTCTTGATGATGGACCCCTGTATTCTGATCCATCCCAGTATCGTCGTCTTATTGGACGCTTGATTTATTTGACTATTATGCGTCCTGAATTGTGTTACTCGATGCATGTATTGGCTCAATTTACGCAGTCTCCTCGGGTTTTTCATTAGGAAGCTGCTCTCCGAGTTCTTCGTTATCTATAAGGTCATCCTGGTCAAGGGATTGTTTTACGCAACGATAGTGCTCTTCAACTTAATGCTTATTGTGACTCTGATTGGGCCTCCTGCCCCCTTAGTCGTCGTTCGCTTACTGGTTACTTTATTTTTTTGGGAGGCTCACCTATATCTTGGAAGACAAAGAAGCAACACACAGTATCTCGTTCTTCTGCTGAATCCGAGTACCATTCCATGGCTCATACTTGTAGTGAGCTCACGTGGCTAAAGGCATTATTGAAATCTCTAGGTTTGTCTCACTCTCAGCCTATGCACCTTTACTGTGATAGTCAATCCGCACTCCATATTGCTGCTAATCCTGTTTTTCATGAACGCACCAAACATATTGAGATTGATTGTCATTATGCGCGCGATAAAATTCAGTCCGGTGCTATTGTTACTTCTCATGTTCGGACAACTGCTCATCTTGCAGATATCTTCACCAAAGCTCTTGGACGTCCTCAGTTTGAGCTGCTTCTTCGCAAGTTGGGCATTCGTGATCTCCATGCTCCAACTTGAGGGGGAGTATTAGGAGATATGTATTCATTGTATATTTTGTATATATGGTTATATATTTTCTTAGTTAGGAAATACATTTATTATGGGTAGATTTGTTTGATTTCTATCTATTTAGTCACAGGGAAAACCTGTTTGTAAACCAATCTTTTCATAATAAGAAATTCTTCAGATTTCTACCTTGTCGTTTCAAAAATAATCCAGCTATTAAGTATGTTCGATCTTATAGTTTGATTTGCTTAAAGACTTACACGATACGATTCCAATAAACAATTATTTTAATCTAGAATTCGTATGATCTTGTAATTGATTTAATTGAGCAGCATTTGGGATCGAGCCAAGTCTACAATAGTTAGATTCCTTCGATAACATGAGCTATATTCCTTGAATTCTTTGATATCACTGAACATACTATGAGATTGACCTAATTCTATAATAATTTTTCGAATTCTATCTAGTTCGTACGAATATGCATGTAATGAGATTAACCGAAGTCGATGTATGAACCCTCAAATTCTTAGATATTGACCTAAGTTATATAATAATTTCTTGAATTTTTTCTATTTCATTGGTATATGCTATGAGACGGATCTAAGTAAATATAAGATTCCCCGAGTTCTTTCTTATACATTCTTCGGATGTATATCTAGTCGAAGGTCAACTTTCGATTCTTCGAGTTACTTCTAATTTGTCTTCATTCTTATGAATTAAAAGAACCTAATTTTTCAGCCATCTGTTTGTATAATACGTATAAATTAAAAGAACCTAACTTTTCAGCATACACCTTCAAAAATTAACTTGTGCCTTTACTTTTCCCAATTAACTTGGGTTAGTAAAATTTTATCCATGCCCGCCCAACGCTTTGAATTAAATTTTCCATAATATTCAGTCTACTCTTGACACGGGTTGACCCAACCCAAATCCCACCGCTACGCACAGTTAACTCTACACCGTCCATTTAGTGATCCATATGAATCTAATAGGGTAACTTCTGATCGTCTATTCTAAGATCCGTACGAATCAAAGCATAGTGGACTCTGGACCGTCCATGGTGATCCGTATGAAATAAGTGCACTGATTTTCTACTGTTAGTATGACTAGAAATAGGACTATCGACCATTGGATTAATATTTAAAAAATGGACGGTCTTTACAATATAAATACAACTTTATAGGGTTCTTAAATTGGTTTCCGCAGCCTCAACTCTATTCTCTTCTTCTTCACTCACTATCCTAAAATTTCAAAATCAAATAAAATTTATCCAAATAGGAGTACATTATATTATAACTGAATCGAAATCATTGGGATCTTGGTTTTCAGAGGTCGGCTTTTCATTTATGTTAATTTTAAGGGGTGATTCAATTTTTTAATCATTTGTATAAATGGACCTGTTCTTTATTTGTTGTAGCTAGCCTATTTATTTATTTTATTTTTACCTTTTCTGCCAATATTACAACGTATTCAATCCGATAATGGAACAAAATTTCTATCTCGTGAATTTCAAACATGGATTCATGACAACGAAATCCATCATCAGCGCAGTTGTATTTATACTCCACAACAAAATGGAGTGGTTGAAAGAAAACACCGCCACTTACTAACTGTTGCTAGGGCTCTTCGTTTCCAGGAAATTTTTTCCATTACATACTGGGGCGAATGTATTCTAACAACAACTTATCTCAGCAATAAAATGCATACTCCAGTTCTCTCTAAACGATCTCCCCATGAAATTCTGTTAGGTATGAAACCTAATTATCGTCATCTTCGTATTTTTGGTTGCCTATGTTATGCTCGAAATACTAAGATTATGAATAAATTTGCTCCTCGCGCTCAACCAGGAGTGTTTCTTGGCTATCCATATAATCATAAAGGTTATATAATATTAGAACTTTCTCCGAAATCTACATATATATCTCGTGATGTTGTATTTCACAAACATATTTTCCCTTTTAAGGATGCACAGGTTTCTACTCACGATTTTTTTCAACCTGTGGTTCAAGAAGAAATTTCTTACAATGACCCTCCTGTTTTATATTCACAATTGCCATCGTCTGACTCTACGGCTAATCCTACTCCAGTACATTCTTCTCAGACTTCACACAATTTATTATCATATGCTACTCAGTCCGGCACTGACTCTCCAACAATTTCTTTGCCTAGTGCTTCTGACAATGCTATTGAGATTGCAGTTCACACTCCTACAGTTACTGCGCCAGATCCTGTTTTACGTCGATATACTAGAGAACATCATCGCCCTTCTCACTTGAAGGATTATATTTGTTTTGTTCAACAGTGCACATCCAGGTCTCCTTATCCTCTTAGCAATTATATTTCTTTCAATCAATTTACTCCGCAACATCGTGCATTTCTTTCATCAGTCATCACCAATGATGAACCACACACATTTATAGAAGTTATCAAAGATCCAGTTTGGCGTGATGCCATAGTAAAGGAGAATACAACTCTAAATGACAATGACACCTTTACTATCACTACTCTTCCGCCTGGCAAAACTACTATTGGCTGCAGATGGGTTTTTAAGATTAAGTATCGACCTGATGGTACGGCTGAACGTTATAAGGCGCATCTTGTTTCTAAAGGTTATACACAACAAGAAGGCGTTGATAAGCATAACACTTTTGCTCCGGTTGCCAAACTAGTCACTGTTCGTGCCCTATTATCTATTGCTGCTATTAATAATTGTCCTTTTCATCCACTTGATGTTAACAATGCTTTTTTACAGGGTGATCTCATTGAGGATATTTACATGAAACTTCCTCCAGGATTTCATAAAAAGGGAGATACTCGTGTTTACATATGGGATCAAGCAATCCTATCGCCAATGGTTTGCTAAGTTTTCAATAGCCTTACTTAATGTTGGTTTTGTCCAATCTCGTGCAGATTATTCTCTTTTTACCTTTCATTCAGGTGACCTATCAATTTACATTTTAGTTTATGTCGATGACATTATTATTACAGGGAATAATGACTCCGCTATCCAAATGCTCAAACATAAACTTGAATCCCAGTTTTCTCTTAGAAATCTTGGACGTTTACAGTATTTTCTGGGTATTGAAGTTTCTCGCTCTCCTAAAGGTATTTTCTTTGTCAACGCAAATATATTCTCGACATTGTTAATGATTTTGGATTTGTAGGTGCTACGATTGCTCCTTCTCCAATGGAACAACATCTTAAGATTCTACCAACTTATGGTGATCCACTACCTGATCCAAGTGTTTATCGTCGTCTGATAGGTCGACTACTTTATCTCCAAGTAAATCGTCATGATATAACATATTATGTTAATTACTTGAGTCAATTTATGCTGCAACCATATTCTGGTCATTTGGATGCTGCACATCATGTAGTTCGTTACCTTAAAGGTACTGTTATTCACGACATCTTTCTTTCTACCACTAGCTCTTTATCCCTTGCTGGTTATACTGATTCTGATTGGGCAGGATGTCATACTACTCGTCGATCAACGACGGGGTATTTTACAATGCTGGGAGATAGTCCTATCTCTTGGTAATCTAAAAATCAACCGACGGTTTCACTTTCTTCCACCGATGCAGAATATCGAGCCCTTACCAGGCTAACTTCTGAACTGCAATGTTGCATTATCTTTTCATTGATCTTTGTATTATTATTTCGAAGCCTATTCCAGTTTATTGCGACAATCAAGCCGCTATTCATATTTCTGAAAATCCAGTCTTTCACGAACGAAATAAACATATCGAAATTTATTTTTATTTTGTCCGCAAAAACTGCTCTTAGGTCTCATCAAACCAACTCATATTCCATCAGCATCACAATTGACTGATTTTTTCACAAAACCACTTGGGGGGGATCATTTGAAACGCCTTGCTATAAATTGGGAATTCGTACTGACTCTCCTCCCGCTCCAACTTGAAGGGGGTATTAGACGTGTATATATGCCATCATTCTAGTGTGCGGTCACATCACACATCCACAGTACATAGAAGCCAAGTCCAAGTCCAAGTTCAAGTCCAAGTCTGTTGTAAGTCCAAGTCCTCCGGTATATAGTAGAAATCTGTTATAAGTCAAAGTCTTGCGTTGTAACAAGCTATAACTCTTCCTGCAATATCGTATACTTTGTTTAGATTAGTTTTGATCTTTTCTTCTGTAATACATATAAATACTTAATGAAAATCAATCAAGTCTACGCAATTGTGAGACTGTTAATATCCAAAACTTAAATCTTTGATAAAGTGATTTAGTAAGATTAACGGATCTTCACTATATTATTAGGGCGCTTCCGTGACATGGTATGTCTTTTTCCTCATTTTACGATCGAGTTAAGACTTTGTGTTAGACGTTAATTTAGGTTAGTTATTATTTTTAGATAATTAACAAGATTACCGATATATAAGAGAAGGGTAATTTAGGAGTATAAAATCGTGTTAAAAATCATCCAAAAATAGAAGGATAATTGTCGGTTTCTTATTGGCCCCCCATGCCCCCTTCGGATTTTCCTTATCAGAAATTTTCCTGAAGGAAAAAGGTGTTCCACTGACTCATCATTTTTATTGTAAAAAGCACACATATTCGCCACTGCCATTCCTCTTCTCGATAGCATGGAAAGAGTTGGCACAACTCTATGTGCTGCTGCCCAAACCAGAAAACTAATTTTTGGAGGAATGTTTTTGTTCCATATGTGGTTAGAGGGAAACTTAGTTGGTGCAGTTCGTCCCTGATCATGCATAAGTTAAGTATAACAAGATCTAACCGAGAACATACCTTGTGAGTTGAAAGTTCATTTGCGTTTATCGCTTACAGCAAGCATCCCTTGATTGTCTAAAATTCTAGAGAACTCCATCACTTCTTGAATTTACTGCTCTTTAAGCCTTCTACAAGGTTCTATGTTCCAACACGGCATTTCTACATTTCCATTATTCACCTCTTCAACTAAAGCTTCTTTCTTCCTGCTCACTTTCCATAACTTTGGAAACAACTCTTTAAGATTTTTTTCGTGACACCAAATACCCAGAATCTAGTTTTACCTCTTTCTAATGAAATCTTTGACCCGTTTTTAAGGATGGAAGATTGGTTGAGAATACCTCGCCAAAACCCCCCATAAGTTATCTTCAAATCTTTAGGAACCCAAGCATCTTCAACACGACCAAATTTCTCATAAATCAATTTCCTCCATAAGCTAGCCTTCTCTTTTCCGTATCTCCACAACCATTAATTTGTTAACAAAGCTTCGTTGGTGGTCTTTAAATTCCTTATACCCATCCTTCCTTCACTCTTCGGAATACTAACTTTTTTCCAAGACCTCCAATGTAATCGTTTCTTCTCTATAGTATCTCCCCAAAGAAAGTTGCGCATAAGTCTCTCTAATTTCTTTACCACAAAAGACGGAATATGAAAAAGAGATAAATAATACAAAGAGATAGCCGCTAAAGTGTTGTTGATGAGCACCACTCTTACGGCTTTTGATAGATACCTCCTCTTCCACGTCGCTAGTCTGAGTGTCATCTTCTCAAATATCATATTCCAAACTGATTTTAACCTTGTGGAAGCCCCAATTGGAATTCCAAGATAAGAAATAGGAAACTCAGCCACCGTGCACCTTGCTAAAGTTGCACATACTTGAATCTTCTCCTGCGGAACTTCTATACCCACCATGGAACTTTTAGAGAGATTAACTTTCAAACCCGTTTTAGCTTTAAAAACCTCTAGAACCACCATAATTTTCTGCACCTCTTCTACATTCGCGTCTAATAAAACAATCATATCATCGGAAAATTGAAGATGTGATATCTCCATACCGTTTTTTCTGACATAAAAAGCTTTCGGATTACCTCATTCCTTTGTATTGGTCATAAGTTTGTTAAACACTTAAGCCACCAATAAAAATAAAAATGGTGAGAGAGGGTCTCCTTGCCTCAACCCCCCTAGATGCCTTGAAAAATCCTTTCGATGCTCCATTTATAATCACTAAGAACCTTGTTGTAGATTTTAGAGCATTGCTCGGTCGAACTCGCAAGCGTTGCTATCTCAAGCTTGTTTGTCAAGTTTAGTTGTCAAAACTATAAGTCTTGATTTCTAGTCTACTTATAGCCATGTCTCGGATTAGGATAGAATGTGTAGTTGAGCTTTAGACTTCACGACGTTCATCGATTAAATACGAAGAACTACTAAGGGGATCTTGTGGAACTTCATCAACAAAAGGTATGTGGAGACTTGAACCCATCTATTCCTCAGAAGTCTATTTCTGCTCTATCTCCTTTTGAGACAAAAGTCGTATAGCTATATAGACTTTACATTATACACATTTGATATTTCAAGCTTTGTTTAACTCGCTTATATTTTTCTCGAAATATTTGTTGGTAAGCTTTCACTTTAACGAAGTTCATCTTATTTTCTTGACGAAAGTCAAAAGATGATCATGTGAAAATCGCCTGGTAACATCTTATATGATTTGTGTGAGACAGTCATTTGATGTAGACTCAGAATATTTCATATTGATCATTCGATCACTTCAAAATTGCTTTGAAGCTAATAATTTGTGTGAGACAACTATTCTCATCTTCTAAGAATGTTTCAATGATAGATATGGGAGTTTAGAAAAATTAACCATTGATTGGATAAAGCACAGTATGCGTACTTGTATGCTAACTGTTGTAAGTTATTCCAAGTCCGGGAACCAGAGTATGCATAATCCGTATGCGTACTGGTTTGGCAGTTGAAGTCCGGAACTATAGTATGCATACCCGTATGCATACTGGCGTAACAGTTTAAGTCCGGGAATTCAACTGAGTTTGGTTGTGTACGATAGTATGCGCACCCGTTTGCATATTGGCGAACACAGGCCAAGTCCGGAACTTTAAGTATGTGTACCTGTTTGCATACTTGAGTGGGTTAAGTTCTAAAATCGGTTGTTCATGAAAAATACATTTATATAATAAGGAATACAATCTTTTGCAAACCGTGGCTATAATGTTCATGATTGATTCAAGTGAATCAAAACCGATTTTGCTTCAATTGTGTCTTGTATACTTCTATGAGAATATAAACAATTGAACAACTCTATAACTAGTTTCATTTGAGTCATTTGAACTAGTTGTGATTGAGATGAACAAGGATGATATTAAAGCCATATGAACACGGCTAACTTCTGTTAACTATTGTTTAACCAATCAAGTGTACACGTTTAGGTACGGTTACCCAAACCTAAATAAAGGTAAATTTGACTGGTGTGTTACAACCCAAGACGATCTAACGGTTGAAAGATATTATCTTGAATCTAATCAGGTTTTAATCTAACGATGAATATTGAATGCTTTTAAACCAATGTAACATTGATTGCAAACCCTGATCTGAAAACTATATAAGGGAGAACTCTAACAACTAGAAAACCTAATTCCCACACCTCCTGTGTGTTACTAGTTGCGACTAGAGTCGATTCCTGTAGGTTAACGACTGAAAGACTTCATTGGGATTCTGAAAGCAGACCAAAATATTTTCTATTTAGATGCGTGTTCTGATCTTACTTTGTTATATCGTATTGAGTACTATCTTCTCTAAGATTTTCTCGAGATTTAATCTCCGATAGTTAAAGATAAAAAGTAGTCACAAAAATCTTTGTCTCATCGTTTGTGATTCCATAATTTCTTGTTTCGCTACCATACAATTAAAATTATTGTGAGGTGATTGATATTACTAGGATGTACTTCGGGAATATAAGTCTGATGTATCATTTGGTTCCTGTTCACCTTGATTTATCAAAAGACAGAACAAAACTCGTAGGTATTTCTACGAGAGATAGATTTATCTATTCAATAGACTTTTCTGTGTGAGACAGATTGGTTTATCAAGTCTTTGACTTTGGTTCGTAGCAACTCTTAGTTGTGGGTGAGATCAGATAAGGGAATCAAGTGCGTAGAGACTTGCTGCGATTCAGAGGCGTAAGGGAACGCGACCGTACCTTGATCAGTGTGAGATTGGTTAGGGCTCAATGACATTCCAGTCCGAAGTTAACTTGTAGTAGGCTAGTGTCTGTAGCGGTTTAATACCGTTGGGTTTTTCAAAACTGGACTAGGTCCCGGGGTTTTCTGCATTTGCGGTTTCCTCGTTAACAAAACTTCTGGTGTCTGTGTTATTTCTTTTCCGCATTATATTTTCTATATAATTGAGATATCACAATTTGTGCGTATTTCAATCAATTGGTAACTCCAACCTTTGGTTGTTGATTGAAATTGTTTGACACTTGAACATTGATCTTTGGTACCATTCAAGTTATTTCACATAATAATCAGGCTCATGGATTCTATCTGTTTGATTTGATGATTACATTGTGAAACAAAGATATAACTCTTGGATGTATTTTCATTAATTGAGTCTGACTGTCTAGTTGATTTTCTTGGAAATACGTTGGAGTTTGTTCATACAGATTGCCTAAACGAAATATTGGGTGTGGTTGTTAGACCCTCACTTTTTCAATCTGCTGAATAGAATGTGGGTTTAGAGGGTGTGGATGGGCCTGAATAGGATGGGCTTGAAGATGATAAAAGATGATAAAAGTCAGGTTCCTCATCACCATGCATTAGAAGAGAATCCATTTGTTCTTGTAGTTTGTAGTTGTGGAGGTTCCAATGCACCCGGTGTTTTCTCATTTGATGATTCTTATACCGGAAAGGAACTTGATTCTTTAACCCTAGGTCATTCCATAGTTCACATTATTCCACTCCCAGTTACAGATTCAACAGAACAGCGGCTTCACCTTCTTTTGGACAGAAAAGGACATGCATTCTTATACCATAATATACTGGTACCTAGGTGAAGCCGATAAAGACATCATTAGAGGGCGCAGAGAGAGATGGGGAAATGGAACAGCAGTTGAAACTTGAATCCTAAGATTAAAACCTGCAGTTTTGTATTATTGGTATGCAGTGGCTTATTACAACTTAAATCCCAATTGACTTAGGTTTCTACTATTTGTTCCTCTTCTGTTTAAAAAATTTAAACTGAAATAGGTAGTAGTAGTAAGCTATAGCACTCTCAGTTCTATATTACTTTTGGAATCTTTATTTTTACTTGGTTAAACATCTTTCCTAATTTCAATTTTGATTGTTGAACTTTATGACCAGTTTATGCAACCAAAAGGATACTTCATAACTTTGTAAGTACATTATGTGGAGAACAACCTCGTATGCTTGTAGACAACACCCTCTCAATATTTGGGCTTTGCATAACATTCAACCTTTCATGAGATAGAACTAGTATCGTAGCGCATTAATTCAAATACTGCTTGTGCTTCAGTTTACATCAGACTAATCTCATATTTTTCATTTCTTTTTCATCTTATTTTCAATATTTTGGTAATTATTTTTTATAAAAATCATTCCTTTCTTTTGTTATCATAGCTTCAGGAGGACCAAAGCTTGAGTTGAGTCTATGGTACTTTTGTACTGAACCAGATGACTGCTTTCTTGGCTGGACATTGGCAGTAAGCCTAGTGTTTCAAACTTAGGTAAAATGTTTCCGCATTGTGTGATTTCTTAGTTGTGCTGCCAGGAAGCCTCTGCGATTCCTGGTGTAAGTTACAAGCAAATAAACCTTGGTTGTCAGTGAACCATCAACCTGCTCTACTTGGTTGTTTTCTCTTGTTCAGATACCATTCTAAATCTTGCTCCAGTTGTTTAAATGATTGTTTATTTATTTATTCTTAATACTGCATTATTATTATGTCATTCTATTTCATTCTAGTTGTTATTGCTTCCCTGGCCATGAGGTTGGCTAAATTTCCATGTCGATAAATTGTGAATGTAGGTGACTAAGGGGGTGGATACAGGGGAATGTGATGATTGGGATTGGAGATCGGAGGGAGATGTAATGGTGAATGGAGCATTCTTTATACCATCAGGAGGTGGAGCTGGCTGCAGTTATGCAAAGGCATCGAGTGTTGAACCTAAATCAGCTGCTCTCGTTGAACAATTAACCATGAAAGCAGCTTGGTGGCAACAGGTATACTTCTCTAATCATCTTCATTTCTGTTTCAACTACTACCTTATCTACTTCTGAGATTCTAAACACACTGCATGCGTAGTGCCAATGATGCAGCACCGGAAATGCAAGCTAACAGTTAGTGATATACATAGAGAATATGTTTGGATGATTAGAAAGAAAACATTATCAGTAGGTTGTTTATGCTAGACATTATCACTTTGTATGGACTTTCTTTTACTACCTCTGCAAATGATTGGTGGTGGCTGTGGTGCCAACCTAGTTGGGATGACAGACACTACAGAGATGCTCATGGGGCTGAAACCTTTTGGTTTCTATTTCCTCTTGTCAAAGTATGCTTAATCTATCTTGTCAGTGTATGCTAATCTGTTTTGCTTTCGAGGTGCCCTGTTCTGTGTTTGGAATTAAATGTATGAGCAGATATTCAAGTAGTTTTTCATTTTTTGCATCTCTTAATCTTTCAATTCTTCTGCGCAGCACGCCCCTTCTATTTTGTTTATGTTTTCTTTATATTTGGCAGAGTTTTAATGATTTCTTTTTTTAGATTTGTTTAGCAGGAGAAAATGGTTGCAGCTATAGATTGGATGGAACACTGGTATAGATTAGCTACAGTTGGATATCAGATATCTATATGGCCGAAAGAATCGAGTGTTTTGATTGAGTACTAGGTTCGAAAACATAGTCATGTTTGTTCTTGCCTTGTCTTGTCTTTTTTTCGTTTTTTTCTTTTTTTGAAGCAGTTGTCTTGTGGTATTGGTTACCATGTAAGAGACCCAATGTGACTTAACCAACGATCCCATTTTGCATCACAAGGTGTTGCCAATGCAAATTTGGGCTGCACCAACACTGCTGAGGCAAAAACAGTAAACAACTGTGGCAACAAATTTTTATAATTAAAGAATAACTAAACTATTAAAAAAAAATTATAATTACTTATTTGTGACAGTAGAGTGCAACAAGAGACTGTAGTATACTTCTTGCCACAGAGCCTGTTGCCGCAGCTGTGGCGAAAAGTTTTGGTGCTGCTAAAAACCTATTGTAGCACCAAATGAAGGCTTATGCCACACCCATTGGCTGCTGCAATAAATCAATTTTCCTGTAGTGCTTGGTAAAGTAGGATTCTTAAATGATGCTGCCGCACAGCTTCAGAAGTTTGGGGGAACTTTTAGCTGGTGGTTGGATTCATAGAAATGTCGAATTGGGTTAAAAGGTAGGAAAGATTTTACTCGAGATGGAACCACAAAATAGTGGTAAATATGCACTGTTGTCAAACACATTTATGCAGAAATTAGGAAATTGATAAAAGATAGAGGAATTAAGACAACCATAGCTTAATCAATCTGGATGGCTTGATTCATGAATTTGTCATGGGACATGGATCAAACCCACAGTCAAAAGAGATTCGTTTACTGCTGAAAGAGATTATAGAGAAGAGGAAAAAGAAAACGGCAGAAGCAGGTATGTCTCGAAAATTAACAAAGTACTGTTTGATATCGATGAAGAGGAAAAAGAAAACGGCACTTTGTCATCACAGTGAGAAACTTGCTGTTGCTTTTGGTGTTCTCAACGCTTCTTTTTCCCACGGCCTTTAGCTTTTCCTCCTTTAGGATAAGTTGGCGGATCTTCACCAACCAATGGTTCTTCATATTCTCTCAGGATGACGTTGATGAACTTTCCAGCTTCTCTTTCTTCGGGGGACGCTGGCCGAATTTCCATAACTGCAAATAAATAAATTCAAACAAACAAAGGATTAAATAAAGTAACATTTATTGTGTTATTAGAGATGTTTATGGTCCAAGTACAATGGCGAAAGAAGTAGTTGAGGTGTTACAGCAGCATCTTAGTTCTGCATACTTTGCATTGCGCAATGAGAGGGTGTGAAAGACAATTGTTCTTGCTTAAATCTTGCTCCTAGTCCATCTTGTTTGTTACAAACAATGAAGGTCTACAACCTTCCGCAACAGCTTATGTTAGAGAGTATCTCGACTAATTTGATGTACCATAAACAGTGGTTATGTGTGGTTTCTATTTTCTTGGAGAGTTTAGTTACTGGCCCTTTGGCTAAAAGATCTGGTTGCAAACCTTAGGACTTTGTTAGTGGTAAGGTAATAGATGCAAGGAACAAATAGTGACTAGTGGAATCTGGTTTATGTGAAACAACCAACAAGAATAATGCGCAGTAGCTTCATGCAGTACATAGATACACCATATGCTGTTCATAGGTGTAAGGAATCACAACAAAGAGTCCTACCACAGTAACTTGTCAGTTTAATTAATAATAACAAAAATTCAAGATACATACCTGACATATAGCCTCCTACCACATCTTTCTTACCAAATCTCACCGAGTCTGAACTTGTTTTTGTCACAATATTTAGACAGCTTTTGAGAAGGGCTATTCCTTGCTTTAGGGTCAAGTATTGATTGTAGTTAAGACGAAGATACTCAGACAACTTTTCATAATGAGACCCATCATAACCACGTCCCGGAAGGTGCGAATGACGAGTTATAGGATTGAAACCTTTCATCATTAGTTCAACTAGGATTAATTTAGGAATAGGTTTACCATTAGGGTAGTCAAAAGTTCCTACGAGTACCCCAGAATTTAAATCTTCTTCTCTTTCAGCTAGTGGCATCTGATTTACTGTGTTTGTCAACTTGTTTTTATAATCATCTACTATCTGTTGAGAAGTTTCATACACTTGTTTTGTTTCTGTCATAAGCTTGCTCACATTTTCATTCAAGGTAACATCACCGCTCATCGCCATGGCAAATCTCTTGCTAAAATCCAATTTTTGAAGCCGGAATTCCTCTGGTGATCATAAAAAATAAAAAAAATTAAGTTAGAGCATTATAGCAAATTCAAAGAGACTAAAAAGATTTATACTTAAGAAATTCACTTGTAATGACATGACAAATAGAAATCACAATTGTAACAGAACAAGTATTTGAAAGTTTTAGTCAACAAGTTAAATTTACACTATGGAATAAAGAAAAAAACAAAACAGGTGATGCAGGGTTATTGGATTATAGCAAATCCTAAGGAATCGTAAGGCTTAAAAACGTGAAGCAAAGATATTCAGTTCAAGGCCAGTTCTCTACAAATAGAAATCACAATTGCAACAACACAAGTATTTGAATTAAGTTAAACAAATAGAATCACTATATTTCAGTTCCACCATTTCCTATCAAATTTCTGTAGTAGTGGTAAGCCGGATCTGATTCTCCATGAGAAACTAAAGGGGAAAAGACGAAGCGTTTGTGTTTACTTATAGGAAACTGTGAATTTGTAAGAGAATATAAACAAAATTAATGACATTTCCTCATTGCAAATGAATAAATTTACACTTTTTTCTTATTCTTATTTTTTTCATGAAAAGAACCCATTTATGATGTGATTTTTTTTATTTTTTTTTTACTCGGCAAAATTAAGAAATACTATGAGACTCTCACATATATATGAGCAGCATATGGAAAAATGTTTTTATCTGCAGAACTGAAAATAGATGCACATACAAGTTGCTTATAATCACAAATGTTGCTTAGGCAACTCTTTAGAAAAGAAATCATTTCAGTTTGTAAAAAGCATAGTAATCATCATCGAAGTCTAATTTAAACATCTGCATCTATGATGGCTTGTTTTTGGTCTCTGAATAGTTTCAATAATATGTATCGAGTAAACTCTTCCAAAACTTACCTCCAGTATCTGCATCATAATAAATTTCTCCTTTCTTGGTTACCATCCTAGAATCTGATCCCAAAAGTATAATGTTGAATTGTTTGAGAACAATTCCAACAATGATTGTACCATGTTTTCCATGAAGGATTATGAAATCTTCCATCTGAAAAATTTATTTTTTGAGGGGGAAGAACAGATTGAGTGAGTGAAATTTGACGGCTCAAGAGAAATTAATATATGTTGTCCGTACGATAATTCTAGATCTAGGGTTATATAAAGTGTTGACTTATGCTTGAAAAGTTTGACTAGTCTTGCCTTTCACCAACTTCTCTCAATATTTCGTTTTCATAGTAGGTCTGACTTCAAATTTTTTTTTCCAATGATTATGTTTTTCCAAATTATTTTCATCATCTCCAGATTCTAATCATCATACTTGGTTTGCCAGATACATGCCTAGAGAAAAAAATAATCAACATATCTTCAATATTAACCAACAGATAAGCAGCAATAAAGAGAGCTAAATTTGAAGCTGGAAGCAACCAACAATATACATACAACTAAAGAAACCAGAAGCAACAAAGATAAATTAGGCTGCACAGCCTAAACTCATCTCAACCTTTTCCTGCTTCACGCTCCTCCAGTACTTCTTCGTTAGCTATCTGATCCATTGATCCTCTGACTCACTTTCTTATCACTGAAACACTCCACCACACCAATCTTTGGACTCCTCTACAATCCTAGAGTAGGACAAAGTAAGCTGATCCTCCACATTCCTATAGTAGGACAAAGCAAGCTGAACCTCGAGATGTAAGGATTACAATCACGTTCCCAAAGTTCAGAAGATGATTTATGCCACCGATCACCTGAATAGTCTGTGAACACCACTGTCATATCTAATGCCACTGTCATTCGTGCAGGTTCAAATTAATCATCTTAATACCACTTTGTGGGAGCACAAAGAAAGGGTTCCTACAAACAAAACTAGAGCACGAAAAGTCCGGGCAACGTCAGCTGATGCCCCCACCAGGGAAGAACTCCATTAAACTGGAAATTGTTCAGCTCCTAAACTATAGAGAACTTAGACTGGAAATCCCACCTAGTCTTAGCAATGCTGCCTACTAAGTTGTCTAACTCTTTACCACGATCCAAATAACTGGCTTGCTTGGCCCTCCCAATTTCTGCCTTTGTAGCAGACCACAGCGGCAAACTGAACAGGATATCCATTCTCCTTTGTCCCCACCATCATGGGGTGATGCAGGTGGAATTGCAAGAGATGCGGCATCATGTCGTCTCCACGTTGCAAGAGGGACAGTTTTACAATGCATATGGAAATGAGGGTCTGTGAAAATGAACCCACTCCCACGGGCCTCAAGGGTACCACCAAGAGTGCTTATTTCTCCCATCTGGACAAGGATAACATCAGGTAACTGTAAAACCCAGTGGTTTTCAAGTTCAAAAATCAGTAGTAGTAACTACTAGTAGTACACCCACATACAAGACTTTTACAAGTTTCAGCACTTAAACATTTATGGCGATCCAAGCAACATCTACTAGTAGTACACCCACGTACAAGACGTTTACAAGTTTCAGCACTTAAACATTTATGGAGATCCAAGCAACATCAGAGAAGGAGGCAATGCATATCGGTTCGTCGAGGGAGAGGTAATGTGGTGATCAGGGGTGCCGCATGAGGCAGAGATCGAACTTCAGAGAGAAACTCTGGAATCTCATCATACTCCAAAGGCTTTAAAGCGCTGAAAAAATCAACCTGGAAACAACAATTCAGGTGGGAGTATGCTATGGAGTCTAGTAACGGAGCTGGAACCAACCCTGGTTTAGACAATTGCACAGAGAAATCTGCATGATTGCAAGTTGAGATTAATAAGAAAACTAAAAACACAATGGTAAGAAAAGTACTGCCTTCTTAACAAGTTGATGAACAGAAAGAGTAGCATTATATGGTTCCCATTCCTGAACTGATCATTTGGAAAGGGGATAACCTTAAACTATCTTGACATCCTGAATTATTATGATGGTGATGCTCGATCGAGCAGGGTCAATGCTGTGTCACAAACAATACTGGCTCGATGTAAGTTCAAGATGGTTGAGATGCAGATTTTTACCAGTTGCAAGCATAACTTCTACATCACGACTAATGCTAATATGGAAACAAAAGGAATTGAGGATAATATATAAAAGAGGTCCTCTGCTAAATTCCTGATCTAATGAGTAAAGAACCAGTAAAGTTAAAGCATGAATTCAAGTGAGAAGCTCTGATCGATTGATATGTTGATGGGAAATGAATACAAGGATATACAATTGAATCACCTTGGAGCTGTAGCCATTCTTTCACTTCATAGCTGAGTTGATTTCCAATTACTATCAAAACACGATCACTTAGCCGTTCTTTCACTTTCTAGCTGAGTTCTAATCACAAATCTTCGATTATCCATCGACATTTCCAGTGTGAAACATCTTCATCCAGTTCATCGTCCAAAAACTCCTGCAGCTTCGAATTTACTTTCGAGGAGATATCATAATCAATTCAATTCAAAGGGGCCGGGTGTTCTTGTTTGTTGTTCTTCCACCACATTTCCATACGAAACCAGCATCGATCTACATGAAGCCATTGTTGGTTTATGACGGAGGGTTCTTGAGGGGAGAAACTTAGACGAGGAGAAATGCAGAAGAGAGGAATAGATTTTAGGGTTTTTTTTGTTTGATGTTAAATAGTAAGTCCAAGGTCAAGGAAAGTCAAGGAGTTCAATAGACTCAGCTATAGGTTCGGCATGGAAGCTGAATATTGTGCGGTTCAGCTCATTTTACAGTTCTCTAGCCCGATTTGTGTTTTTTTTCCAGAAGCCATCTTTAACATTCTAAATATAGTAAACCCATAATTATTTATAATAATAGTTGTTTAAATAAGAAAATAATTCTATTCAAAAAAAAAAATGTTGTCATAAATTCTAATCCCTAAAATAATTTGTAGAGCTCCCTATCTCGTGTTATCTTGTTTATCTCCCTAAAAAATAGTTATTTAATTAATTTTTGTTTTGAAAATAGAAAAAGGTTTTTAAAAATTCAAATCCCTTAAATTTCGTTTGTCTTTTACTAAAATAACTTATTTTACCTTGTTTATCTTCCAAAAAAATAGTAATATGATGCAAATTTCGCTTTTTCCACAAATAATAACGCCATGCGAGATTACTGAAAATCTCAGATTTTTTGTGAAAATTTTAATTTTCGTGACGCTATAAGTGAAAATCACATTTTTCGTGATTGTTATTATTAGTTCTAGAAAGCTTCAATTTTCACCAATAATAACGTGATTGGTGAAAAATACCAGTTTTCACAATCCCGATTGTTGATTTTCCAATTTTTTTCCGCTAATGTCATACGAGATTGGCGATAATTTCAATTTTCACAAACTTAATTTTCCGTCATGCGAGATTGGTGAATTTTTTTGTTTTCATACTTAATTAATTGGCGTGGTTAGAAAAATCGGACTTAAAATTCAGTTTTCACAGGCTCCATTGTTGAAAATTCCCAATTTTCTCCGCCAGTGTCATACGAGATTGATGATAATTCCAGTTTTCACAAATGCGATTCATGAAAAAATTCAATTTTCCGTCATGGGAATTGGTGATTTTTTTTTGTTTTCATCCCTAATAAAGTGGCGTGGTCAGTAAAATTGGACTTAAATTCCTGTCACCTGTAACAAGCACCAATCATGCTCGATAATAATCACGATTCCCAACTCTAATAATCAGTTGTTGTCGTGAATGACACATCCAACAACACTAAAACATTACTATTGTTACTAATAGACAAAAGCCCTCTTCTTATTAATTTGACCATGCGCTTGGATTTTGCACCTGTCTGCATTCAAATATGTCAGACTAAAAATGAACTCCGCGTAACATGAAAATACATACAAACTAAAATTGCAAATGAGCAACAATTCAAACTACGAAAATGATCATCAAATCTCACGGAATTGTTATGGTCACGGGGTTATTAATGCACAAAACACATGCACCTTAATGTAACGCACAAAAATATGCACCAGTAGGTTTTTTCCTTTTTCTTTTGAAGCATATACACCCGTGGTGAATCCATCTCCCCACCGTTTTTAATGAAAATTTCGGTTTTCATCTGTTGATAATCGCAATTATCACCTCTAACAATCTGTAGTGTCTAGTGAAAATCGTAATTCATCGAAATACTCGGTCGCGATGAGTGATAATCGCAAATATTTTCGTTTCACTTTCAAGGAAAACTCTAAAATCAATTTACATTTCCATGACCACCACCAAAACGTATCACTTGGTATCACACTAACAACATAAGATATTTAGAATACAAAACAAAGTTTGGAAAAGTTAGACAAGTTAAAGAGTGGTCCAGATTTATCTAGGGAGATGATAAATCTATGGTCGCGATTTGTTCAACTTAAAAATTATAATTATTTCATTAATTAGTGTAGCATTAATTGCTCATAATGAATGATTTATTAATCTTTTTGTTATAAATGTCTCATTAATTAATCAACTGAATATATTTTTTCACTAATAAATAATTTAATATAAAATATATCAATAGACATTGGTGGTGGTAGTAGAAGAATTAGTGGGTGGTAAGATAGGTGACGGGTGTTAACGTGTGAAGGAATGAAGCCAGGTTTTTAAGATAGGGGTTGCACAAAACCATTTTGTGAAGCTCAAAGTGGGCTTGGAAGCTTATTTTGCACATAAGAAACCCAAAATATGTAATATTGGATTTGGTAGTCAGTTGGGCTAGGTGTGCAACTGCACACCTAGCAAGCTAGCTCCGCCCCTAAGTGTGTGGCGGAGGCAATAACATTAGTGGTGGTGGAACAAATAATGGCGGGCGTGATTATTATGGTGGTGAGTGTTGGTGAACATTGTGTTAGTTCACCCCATGATTGAGTGTTTATGAAAGATGTAGTTGCTTTTAGTACGATTGATAAAGGCAAACACCAAATATTTTGAGGATAATATCATATAAGACAAAATTTAGACAACGAAAAAAAACTGTTTAAGATAGGAATAAGAGAATATGTAATTTTACGATATTTATAGAGTTTAGACAAGTTAGGCAACATAAAGAAAGCTCCAGATTTATTCTTGCAATAGATAAATCTAAGGTTGTAATTGTTTCTCATAAGTGATGGTTGTGATTAGGATTAAAAATTCATCTATCGGCCAAAACTTAATTGACATGTCACTAATATTTCATAATAAATATTCTATTAATTTGCGATAATAAATGTCACATTAAAAAACGGTAATAATTAAATTATTCTATTAATAATAATGATATCAAATACTTTTTTATTAACTAATATTTAAATTGATAATATTGTTTATATTAAATTAGTATAATATATTTTAATTAATTTCGTGTGGTCTCACATATTTTTTAATAAATGGTTTAACGTTATTTTTATTCAATGATGATGGATAACATAGTCTATTGTTATTAGATTAAGTGGTTAACCATTTAACTGTACTAGCTAATCAATGGCTTTATTATTTTTATGAACCGTATAACAAAACCAACAAGATCCAAACATTATGATATCTCCTCTCAAAATAATAATTTTCGTTGTATGTGTTATTGGATTCCCCTTTTTGGTATTCACTTGGCATAGTTGAGATCCTCTCGGGAGCACAAGAACTGATTTGTTAGTTTAATCATTTCTACCCCACAGTTTTTTCATCTCCATAAGTTTATTATGTGTGTAACCAATTTCCCCAATAAATAAACAAAAATTATGAGAAGTTTTGTGTTTTTGTTTGTTTGTCAATTCTAGTTTCTGCATGAGCATCAGATTGAAATTCCTGCAGGCTGCAGTAGTAGTCTATCCTCCTCCTCGACCTCGACACCAAAGGAGTTAAATTTTAATGTGCCATAAGGCAGTGCTGTTATAATTCTTTTGCCTGTGTTTTGGATGGTTTAACTACTTCCGTCAACTGCTAAAAGTTGGTCAGATCAATATTTTAAAGTTCTCCATTATCAACTGTATATCACAGCCGTCCATAATCCAAATAAAATATGTTCTAACCCTTATAAGAGGAACCCTAAATTGTGCCTCCCATCGTCTCTCAGTGTAGAGAAGGAGAGAAACCCTAAACAAAAAAACAGATCTGCAACTACAAAATCATGGCAGAAGCAAGTGATGGTGGTAGTTCAATGGCATAAACAACAAGCAGCAGCATGATTTATCCTCTCATAATCTCAATTTCCCATTTATTCTTCTTCTTTCTGTATTGTCAATTTGATCTCTCAGTGGTTGAAGATTTTCCTGTATTCGTTTTTGTAGTTTTTTCTGGCAGTGACAGAATCTGCTAGCTTAATCAATTTGTATTTCGTTTGTTTCATCATCTCCATAGTTCAGTTTTATGTATGTCAATCAATTAAGACAATAATCAATCTGCTAACTTTATCTTTTGTGCCAAGTTCATCTACATCTTCTATATCCAATA
>JAJJMB010000931.1:646796-729724 GCA_023531105.1 Papaver atlanticum
AAGGTTATGGCGGATGATGATGCTTTAGCCTTCACGGTCGCAGAGTTCATAGCCGGAGACGAGTGACTGAATTCCACAGGGATTCCTTATCAAAATGGCATAAGTTTTGGTATAGGTAGTCCCTGTAATTTTTGCGATTGGTGGATTTGATGATTGATCAAGTTGGTTATTGTTTTGAAAAATGAATCAATATTATAAGCTGATGTCCCTTTTATTTAGTATTTTCTCTTTTATCACCGTAAGTTTTGTTTTCAAATGTTTTTTAGGCTTTATGAATGAAAATGAAAATAACTAGGCATGGTAGTCATTGACGTTAAGAATACAATGCTCAAATTTTATTTATTTATTTTTTGATTAAAATAATTTCTTAAAATTTGAAAGGCTTCCCTTTAAAAAAAATTGGATTTTCTGCAAATATGCTGGTTAACATGAAAGCATAAAAGAAAAAAAACGATATGACGTAAAAAAATATCTACACCATGTTTGCTGATTTTTTTTATATTTTTTTTTGTAAGATCGATAAGTTTTTGAACAAAAACTAGAACCTCTAGCTCAAATTATTAAAAGTTCCAACACTATTAGAGAAAAAATGGATTTCCACATCAACGCAATTGCTAAAATAAGTTGAAATAAAAATGTTTACAGACTTCTATAGTTTCCAAAAGGTATTTAGGTGAAAAGAAAATAAAGAACTATACACATGCTTTGTTGTTGATATGATAAGATACAGTGAAAAACGTTATATATATTCCAACGGAAATTTATGCAAAAACTAACGAAAGAAATACACATAAGCTTCGTTATTGATATTTTTCAATATTATGTTGAACTAGTAATTGGTAATTATTTATAAATCAAAATTGGAAATTTATGCACAAACTAACCAACTTATACTAATTTGGTAATAAGCTTCGTTATCGTTCGATAGATTAACAACATATAGCTAGGAAATATTAGTTAAGTGGAAATCAATCAAGGATGAAGAAATACCCAACAAAAATCTTAACAGGCCTACAAAAGTTATGAAGAGAGAGAAATGGAGATATTTATCTGAGTGAAATAAATAAGGTGAGTGGAGAAATTTTTTAATCAAAAAATAAGATAAGAAAAAAATCAGAAAATTAATAAATGAAAAAACAAACTAAAACCCTATGAAAATGCTATATATTACCAAAAAAACATATGATTTACAACGGCTATTGGTGTGTATCATACGTTGCACCACTACTTTATTTTAGGAAATCAAATATAAATAATTTGTGCAACGGATAATTTGTCACGCAACGGATATTAACGTTGTTAATTGTGCAACGTCTATATCAGTTGCGCACCTCCGAAAATGAAGCGTTGCTAAAACCAGAATTTGGTGTAGTGATTGTCCAGTTTCTTAAAACTGGCACCTTCCATATATGACACACCGTGTCAACTGTAGCATACTATCTTGGTTTAACCTTCAACAGTTAGTAGTTAAACTAATACAAATTGTTTGACTGCACGATCATGTCGAATTAATGAAACGAAAACTTCATCTAGAGAAAGAAACCCCTGATTTAGGTGTTGATTTGAAGCGAAACAAAATCCATCGTAATATAATCTTAGGTCTATGTTCGATAATCTTGTTTATAATTTTATAAACTATGAGAAGATACTCAAGATGTTGAGAGAACAACAAATTAATTTCAGAGAACAACAAAGTGAGTTGTTGTTTTTACGACAGAGAGGAGATTTACTTGGACTACGAAAAAACGAGAATAGTAGGTCCTTAAAAGTATATAGAAAATTATAAACAAAAGACACAAGAAATTAAAGTGGTTCGTCACTAACACCTACGTCCACTGACAGAACCCCATTGGGGTGAATTATATTATGATCATCAGTAGAGACTGAGATAGTTTTACATATACATAATGAACGTATTTATAGAGATTATAGGATCAACAAACCCTAGAAGATAACATTTATTAACTAAATTACAAGACTGGGTCTTCTTACTATTTTTTTTGTGCACGTACGTTGATTGCATTTGAGCTAATGGACCACCTCGGTACCTCGGTGGCTAATATGTGTCATATATTCTAACACTTATAGAAATGGTGAGTTCTGGTTCAGCTGGTTTTCTGGATCGACATGTCTTGGCCTATCATCCATTTGTTCGAACAGGACAATTCAAGATTCCCAAGTTCAATATCCGTTTTGATTTTGAAGTATCACGAGTACTAAAGGACTTGGTTATAGTTTTGCTTTTTGATGCATCCAAAGCAGAGCTGACTGAGATGGTGAATATTGATGATCCTACTCCATTCTCGAGTATCCACAATTTAATTTAATTCAAATGTACTCGAGTTTGTTGGAAATGAGGAACCCCAAGGACCCAAACGATTAAATTATGATTCATTCTTTTTTTGGGTATGCATTACAAATAATATCAATATGTAAAACCTTGGTTCTTTGTGCCAGTGAAAGAGAAATGCAACATTTCATTCTCAACAGAGTAGTGGTCAAATGGAACCTTTCATTACCACCAAAGTGATGGAACAACCTACATTCCAAAAAAAAAATGACGCCCCTTCTTGCGTTTGTTGTGTCTAGGGAAATTTTTTTAAAAACAAAACCTGAAAACATAAAACCAAGAGGTATGAAAGATGGTTCTTGCGTTTTTTGAGCTTCGCCTTCTGTTAAGGCATCAAAAAATTCATGAAAGGCATGTTATAGCAGGATCTGGGAAAGGATTCGACCTTTTGTGGAACAACCTTAACATTCAAATTAAGTGTGATAGTATATGACTAAACAATAAAAAGTAGAAGAGGAAAAAGAAAAAATGGACATTGAAACATTATATTTCACTATCACTAAAATAACAGAGAAATGTTCTATCTCACAATCACTCAAGCGGTAGTGAAATTTTGCATTTCACCATTACATGCATGGTAGAGAAATCTGGTATTCACTTCCCATTTTGTAAACGTGAATACTGGTATTCATAACAATTGGATAGCAATATGTGTGTGTTCTCCTTGTCTCCGTCGCCTAAACAAGCGTGGAATGCAGGATCCACGGGAATTACCATGTAATCTGCTGACAAGAAGCATGCGCTTGGATCCAAAAGATCTAATCATGTCGTTAAAAAAAAAAAGGTTTATTATAAAGTCGACTGCTGGTTCCCTTGTATACGCCAGCTGAGTTGATGTAGATTTAGGATTATCGACTACTGGTTCCCTTGTATATGCCAGTTGTGTTGATATTAGTCCAGACAAGTATCTCAATCCACTAGGTCATAGGTTCATCTTGGCATTGAAGTCCATTCGCAACCATCTACTTCTATATCCATCTTCTTAATCTATTCATGTGATTTGTTTGATTCCGGATATTGATGTCCATAGTGCGACTATCTGAGTAGAGCTCTGTCACTTTTATATGAATTTTAGTATACTTGAGTGAAAACTCATATACAACAATTGGAATTTCGCATCAAGGTACTTCCTCCCGTAATCAATAAGTATGCCAACCAAGGAGATTCTTTAGTGCATTCCAAGGTTCTGCGTAGATAGCTAGGGTTTGGAGTAAAGGTTTTATGGGTACACCTCTGGCAAACCCTCCCGAGACTATAACTCGGCCACTAGGGCCACCTGGGGGTTTAAAGGCTTGTTGCACATGCTAAGTGCAATCGACGATGCCTGCGACAGTGAGTTAGGATTTTATTTTTTTGTAGTTTTGATTTTCTCGGGACTAGCAAATAATAAGTTTGGGGGTATTTGATAGACGCATTTATGTGTCTATTTTCATTTCTTTTGTGTATATTGTTAGTACCCATTTTTGTACTAATTTTGGTATTTTATCCCTTTGTAGGTGTTTTTGGAGGAATAGGCTCTTGCGGAAAAATTGGCTCGAAAAGTTGTTAAAGATACCTGGAAGGACATTTGCTATTCGGACTCTCATTTTGGATAAGGGGTAACCCATTTCCAAGCAGCTACTAAACACAGACCGGAAATGGATAGGGGGCGACTCTTTTCTTCTTCACGGAATTGGACGAATATTTTCGGGAATTTAAAGTTCACGCTGCGTAACTTTCTGGCAGCGATTTGGGTGCAATTCTGTTGGACTTTTTCACGGATATGGATCATTATGGGCTTGCTACGAGAAAACAGGAAAGGTATGAGCTATAGAATCGATAAAACATGGATAGAGATCGAGTTCTTACGAAACAGAGGTGATGGAAGTTTCGGGATTTCTGTTGATTATATTTGGCAGTTACGGGAGATTTAAGGCAAGATAACCTTTCCAGAGATTCGTATCAATCTAATAGAGGGACTGGAATGACCTGTACGGCTCAGAAACGCATAGAGAGAAATTTGGAAAGTGGAGAAGTCCGAGACTTTCTGCCGAAGAAAGGAAGGAATTAAATCGAGTTTTAGGGATTTTGTTGGATATAAAAGAGTTGGTTCGAGTCCTAGGAGGGGGATGAACACTTTGGGGGAAGTTTAGAGCCTTAGAGAAGCGGAAAAAATCAACTGGAGGAGAACGCGTTCTGCTGCTGCCGGAGAAGACGAAGAAGAACATAAGATGCACATGCAATAGTCGCAAGGGCAGACTTATTTCAGTGACAATAAACTCCTATCGTTTCTGTCTGCAGTGACCGAAACCCTTTAGCAACGATTCAGTCTCCTGTTTTAGACTTTCAGCGACTACAGTGTATTATTTTCTCCCTTTTAATCCATTTTTGAGCCATAAACATGTATTTTGAGAACATGATTATTATGAGGAGCTAAACCCCTTAGCCGAGGTGACGGAGGAAGCCATTGTTCCATGAAAAGTGGTATAATTCTATTTTAATTATTTTTGCAATTTCTTATATGATTATTTGCGTTGATTGAGAATTGATTGAATGATTTTTCTTAAACAATTGTGATTTCTCTTGATAGATTATGCTTAGACTTATGTTTTTGATATTCTATGCTTTCGAAATACATTTGTTATTCAAAAAATCTACTTTTGCAAAATATTAGAATCACTTTAAACGTAAAAAATTGCAAGAATATTAATTAGATTAAATCACATAAAATTGGTTAATGGTGGAATCCAGAGTCTCGGTGTTTTTATATTTTTGATACAATTTATTTAATTGTTGAGTTTAATTTGAGTCTAAAAAAAATGCTTCACAAGTTCGAGTTGAACGAACTCTAATTACCACTTTTTACAACAAAATTAAAACACATCATCCTCTCATGTTCAAGATTTGTTAGAAATAAAAGTGTATTAATTAAGGATTGTATCAGGATTGGGAATAATGTGGAGAGTAAGTCTTTTGATTTTAAAAGAAATCTATAGGAGGCAGAAATAATGGAGTTTCAAAGCTGATATGTTAGTTGGTGCAGAGCCTCCAATTCTAGATTTAAAAGAAGATGCAGCAAGGCTGTGGAGCATCACTACCGATAGTTGTTTTAGTATATTTCTCATCGAATTATTGGTGCTTCATCTCTTTCTTTCGCTGTCACTTTCGGTAGGAATAACTCGATCCAGGTTTATTTCTTATGTTAGTGCAGCCTTTCATCTTAACTGCTGGTGCGTAATCTAGGTTTTGACGTTTGTTTGTGTACTGGAATATGATTTTTTGTTTTTTTTTGTTGAAGTTATGGTGTCCTGCTTTACAACACGGCCACACATGAAGATTACTATACAAGTATGTCTTTCTATCTATTCCCATAAATATGATTCATTGATGTTTCAGATTATCAGTTGATGAATGATAAAGTTGCTCAAATCTATTATCTATGTTTTTTCGGTTTCCCTCAATGATAAAGTTGCCCAAATCTCCATTTCAAGCTTTGATAATGTGCATGGTATGCTTATTGTTTTTAGCATTTTCTTGAGTATTGTGACCTCCCCACATTAATCAGCTGATGGCCGAACTTATTTTTTTCTGTGCAGGTACACCATTAGGGATAAGTTCTTCATCATCATTATTGGAGTATATGATTTTGCTGTAAGATTTATATTGGTCAGAACTTAGTTACTTTTCTTTTAAGTCCGAACTCAAGATTTTAATCCTTTTTGTGTAATTTGAACCCAATGAATCAATGCATGGTAAATTGAATGATTATTTGTGTGCAAGTTTAATTTGGTTCTCATTTGAGTTTGATTTGATTCTGATTTGAATTCTATTTTGAGTTTGATTTGATTCTCATTTGAATTCTAGTTTGAGTTTTCATTTGAGTTTCATTTGGGTTTGATTTGAGATTCAGTCAGGCCAGACAGCCAATCTGAATCTTTTTTTATATATTAAGATTTATCCACGACTGATTGGGGTCAGTCATAACTTATTGACCGTTAACACCGGTCGTTGATATAAGATACATAACGACCCGCACATCCACGTCATAGATGAAAAAGACGCTCAAATAATGACCCTTTCCCCGGCCGGCAAAGCAAGTCATTTAACTCGTATCTATGACTTGCTTTGACGGTCGCGAAACTGCTATTTTCCACTAGTGCATGACTTCAGAACGATGAGAAAGGTTCATTAAAATAAGACACTGTAAAAGAAGCAACAATGTAATGTTTCAGAAAATCCAAATAGTGCCTGAACCAAGAGTTCACAATACCCAAAGATGCAATTAACGGAATTGCAATAACTCATGTCATCATTACCTCCACTACACTGGTCATATCAAGTCGAGGATGCAATTTCACGTCAAATATATTCACAATAGAATATGTAGGCTTCTCAAGGAGTCTGACGATTCCTTCCTGCCAAGCAGACCCAAGAAATTCAACTGAGATAAATATACACATTACAAAGAAAACACACAGTTTCACACTTTAAAACCAATGAAGAAAACAATAGTATTTTTCGATTATTATCTTCAGCAAGGAATAGCTAACCAAATTAGAAGTAAAAGACACTACATCATTTTGGTTGATTAGAAACAGATTTTACATGTTACAAAACAGGGTTGTAACAGGCAAGTTCTGTTCCAAAACGTGGTGTGACAAATTTTTGTAACGACCCTGTAACTGTTACGAATTTTGGATTGTAATAGCGGTTGTAACAGAAGGCGTCTATTACTACGTGGAATTTCGTAACAGCTTGACTCTGTTACGAATTGTGTGTAACAGTGACGTCGTGACAGAGTTCAGCCGTTACTGCATGTTATTTTGAAACAGCTTAGAGCTGTTACTACCGGATAAGTTAAAACATCTTAGAGCCGTTATAAATTTTTAGTAACATCAAAAAAATTTACTGCCAGTCAAGTATTCCCTCTTTGGCCTGGTCAATATTGACCATGGTCGGTACACATTCAGCCGGAAATACGCCGAAATTCAAAATAACCTGCAAATATTTCATTCCATCCATCCCATAGATTCAATTACACATTCAACAATAACTTCCTTTATTAACAATAACTTTTGTTCTTTCTACATTCGAATTGGTTTGGAACTTAAAAGACAATCCCTAAGTTACATTATATTGCATAATTCCTAAATTTTATTCCTAGGGTATATGAGATAAGAATAAACCAACAGAAACATGACTCACATGATCAATATTTTCCTTCACATTTGAAGAAGAATTGGTGAAGCTGATGGAATCAAATGCCATAGCAGCTATGTAGTAACTTCAATGCCCATTTCTCTTGCACGAGACATCTCTTCCAAGAACGAAGTAGTATCAAACCATCATCACATTCCATCCATCCCACAGATCCTTCATCAAACCTTAAAGTCATGACGAGAAGTATAAATAATTAAGGAAACATGATCAGAAACAGAATGATGAAGTTAAATAGCATAGCAAATTATAAGAAGCACTGTTTTTTCGTTCCTTAAACACATACCAAGTAGGTATTTCCAATTTGTATAAACCCGAAACTAGAATTAATCAAGTTTAACACAAGAACACAAAGATTCAAAACATGTATATCAATGAGACTACCAGAACTACTACTTCCATTAACTTTTATCAATGTTGTTCCACAAAAGTAGTAGTTATAGTAGTAAAAGAATCAGATAATGAAATCCATGAGCAGTAGTATTACCACAGTCAGATTCCTGATAATCTTTATCTAACTCAACATGATACTAGTAGCAAACAATCTTGTTATAACAGAAGTAAGAAGACATGCACGAATTTTCAAATGCAACATGAACACTCTATAATCAAAGACAAGACAAAACATGGATGAAAAAAATTGGCTTCAAAATGTCGATAAGAAACTTAAAGGCCTTGAACACTTGATTCGCAAATTGGGCCACAATCACATGCAACACAAGGAAGTTAAAGGTTTAGATGGCAAAATCTGAGATATGGTTAACTGAACCAAGCTCTTACGCATATTCTTTAAGAAATTTAAAGACAAGCAAAATCATGGATGAAAAAAACTGGCTTCAAAATGTCGATAAGAAACTTAAAGGCCCTGAACACATGCAATGCAGGAAATTAAAGGTTTAGATGGCAAATCTGAGATATAGTTAACTGAACCAGGCTCTGACGCATATTTTTTAACCCCAGCAAAGATTTTTGTCAACTACTCGGTAATCATGGACAAAGACAAAATTATTTTTAATGCCAATGAGAACATGTAAGGATCTAACATGTTTTTTTAGCCTCAGAAGTTAAAAGTGCACTGAAACTTTCGTCGCCAATTCCTCTTTATTGACGGCTTGACTAATCCATAAAACAAGGTTAAATAACTTAGGATAAACCATTCTACAGGGCTTTGGTAGACAATGAAGTTACTATTCACAAGACTTCTATGTACTAGGTTCTTATGAAATTTAAACTTCTGGACGGCTTCTTCTAAATGAATCTATGGGGGAAGACAATTCAGGTTTGCATCTCGTTCTAGAAAAACATCTGTACCAGCTATAATGTGATTATGACTGATTTTTTTTATCTAATATCTGTTTCTTTTAACAAAATTGAAAAGAAAAGAAAGACAAACTAAGTAGAAAATAGATAAATATTGGAAGATTACTAACTTGAAACGCATTTCCTAAAGCTTTATACCTATCAGTTCTAGTTCTGCCACCTCTAGTATGGTGTTCCGGATATCCCAACAGCCTTTTTAATTTTTCTGGCTCAAGTGGCGACACGATGTTCCTCCCGGTCCATACTAAGTTGAATCTTTGACACTCATTAAGAATACTTTTTTGAACATTTGAAGTTGGCGCTCCTTGGAAGTTTGCAATTGATCTTTTGATTACCTCTGTAGGTTTACAACTACCATTACATGTATCCAGAGAACCAAACTGAACTCTTGTATCCCACCATGGACACCAATCAGCGGTACGTGGTAAATATTTAAAAATCATAAGCGGGGGAGTAGGAAATAAGCGAAATTTGTTATCAGTTGGTAAGTTATGAACATACACTCTTCTTCTTGCAACCGCACTGAAGGATTTCGAGTCCACAAACTCAGGTTTGAAGTTGTGCAAGTAGGAAGATACACTAGTTTCAAAAAAAAAGTATGGAGCGCCAGTAGCTGCATCCGGAAGCCTCATACTTAATGTTGGCTTTAGAACATCTTCAGCTTCTGGGGATAGTTTTACCATTTACGGCCTTCCATTACTTCTTCAAGAAACCATGTCTCTTTCCCATTGATCGTCCTGTTCAAAAAAATTATTTTTCTTGCTATTAAGAGGATTGTCAACCTTGGGAACCTCAACAAAAGTGGTCTTTGCCATCTGGGGAGCAGAAATGTGATCCACAAGCTCATGGGTTGGAGTGTCTGGATCTATAATGACAACAAATTCACAAATATGTCAGTTTACATGTGGTGTGTGAGTGTCATAGAGGAATTTGAGATAGAAATCAAGAACTTTGTATGGTATGAAGAGGCATACACGAGGAAAGGGGCTTGTAGTGGCCTTAGAGAAAGTATGTAGTCCCTAATTTACTCTAAAGGGACTGGTGAACAAAACCAGACCAAACTTGGCCTGAATTCACTCTCGCCAGACTTACGAGTAGGAATGATCAGTCACTAGACTATCATAGAATAGACTATCACAGAAAATCCTCCATCTGGGTCTGAAACGGGTTCAGCAAAGTGTTGAGCAGCACATAGGGAGAGTTATTGCAGCTTAACCTACTCTGTAGCTATTAAGAATACTTGGATTTTGGTTAATCTTAGTGAGGTATGAATCATGGAGATGCAGAAATGACATGAGGAAGCTACAAAGGATGACTCATCAAAGGGTTCTTGAGTGCAAGTTAAAGATCATAACACAGCTAAAAACTTAATGGCCGGGATATGATGTGAATTTTAAGTTGTTGTAAAAAGTGATAAGTAGAGTTCGTTCAACTCGGGCTTGTGAAGGATTTTTGAAAATTAAATAAAGTTATTTCAACAATAATAAGAAAATACCGAGACTCTGGATTCCACCATTAACCAATTAAGTAATAAATTCTAATCAATATTCATGCAATGTTTTCTTTTAAAGTGATTCTAATATTTCTCCTTTGATAGATTTTTGAAGTAATAATTGTAAGCACGAAGCATGAAACATCAAAAGTATTAAAACCAAGCATGTCCCGTCAAAACGCTTCACAACTACTCAATAAAAACAAATTTTTCTTTTAAATTCTATGCAAATAATCATGTAAAATAATTGCAATAAATAATTAAAATAGAACTATACCACTTTTCATGGAACAATGGCTTCCTCCGTCTCCTCGACTAAGGGTTTTATCTCCTCATATTAATCATAATCTCAAAATACATGTTTATGGCTCAAAAGTTGATTAAAAGGGAGAATGGTGTTAAAGCAGCGGATTCTGTAGTTGCTGAAAGTCTAAAACAGAAGTAAGAATTGTTGTTGAAGGGCTTCGGTGACTGCAGGAAGATGCGACCGTACCTCGTTATCACTGAAAATAAGTCTGCCTCTGCAACTGACTCCGAGGGTCTTATGTTCTTCGTGTTCTTCTTCTTCTTCGCAGCAGAAAAGTTTCTGTACTCGACTTCAGTTGATTTTTTCCGCTTCTCTAAGGCTCTAAACTTCTCCAAAATGTTCGTCCTCCTCCCTGTGACTCCCAACAGCCTATATATACACATCCAATCCCAAATATTCCACACAAATCTTTTCTAAACCGAAAATATCTTGAAAATATAAATAATCCCTGTTTTGCTTTGATCGAAGATATATCACGACTTTATCGAATCTGAGGCTCTTAACAACCATGTTTGGGTGTAATTAACTGATCCTAGTCAAACCAATGATCGAATCCAACCAAATCTCTTCTCAAAATCAATCCAAAATTCCCGTGAATATCTCTCTGTTTTGATTCAACCGGGTTATCTAACCCAATTCAATCGATCCAAACCCACATACCAAGCCTGTCTATCCTTATCATGGTTAACCCAACGAAAATCAGCCCTTGAATCTCCTTAAAAGTCGATCAACAATCCAACCCTAAATTCTTCTGTGAAAAGAATTTTTTTCCCGCCAGTTTCTGATTTTGAAAATGTGAAGAAATGTGACCTCCCCCTATCCAGTCCCGGTCTGTGCTTAGCAGCTGCTTGGAAATGGGTTATCCCTTATCCAAAATGTGGTCCGAATAACAAATTTCCTCCCAGGTACCTTTAACAACTTTTCGAGCCAATTTTGCCGCAAAAGCCTATTCCTCCATAAACACCTACAAAGGGATAAAATACCAAAATTAGTACAGAAATGGGTACTAACAGTATACACAAAAGAGATGAAAATAGACACATAAATGCGTCTATCAAATACCCCCAAACTTATTATTTGCTAGTCCCGAGCAAATCAAAACTACAAAATAAAATCCTAACTCACTGTCGCAGGTATCGTCGATTGCACTTAGCACGTGTAACAAGCCTTTAAACCCCTAGGTGGCCCTAGTGGCCGAGTTATAGTCTCGGGAGGGTTTACCAGAGGTGTACCCACAAAACCTTTACTCCAGACCCTAGCTATCTACGCAGATCCTTGGAATGCACTAAAGAACCTCCTTGGTAGGCATACTTATTGATTACAGGAGGAAGTACCCTGATGCGAAATTCCAATTGTTGTATATGAGTTTGCACTCAAGTATACTAAAATTCATATAAAAGTGACAGAGCTCTACTAAGATAGTCGTACTATGGACATCAATATCCGGAATCATACAAATCACATGAATAGATTAAGAAGATGGATATAGAAATAGATGGTTGCGAATGGACTTCAATGCCAAGATGAACCTATGACCTAGTGGATTGAGATACTGGTCTGGACTAATATCAACACAGTTGGCATATACAAGGGAACCAGTGGTCGACTTTATAATAAACCTCTTCTCTTTTTCTCTTGTTTTTTATTTTTTTTTTTATTTTTTTTTTCATGACATGATTAGATCTTTTGGATCTAAGCGCATGCTTCTTGTCAGCAGATTACATGGTAATTCCCGTGGATCCTGCATTCCACGCTTGTTTAGGTAACGGAGACAGGGAGAACACACACATATTACTATCCAAGTGTTAATACTTATTCCGATTGGTCTAATTGGTCTGTTCTTTTTTTTTTTTTTAATATATCTCAATCACTCTATTTCAACTCAGCAGACATCACATAAAAATTTGCAAAAATAAAAACAGAAGTAATAAGATGATTCCGAGATACAGTGAAACTATCATGTTATTTCTAACACCTGAGCTCTGTGCCTTTATGAATAGACTCTTATAGACGTTTCAATCTAGTCAGATTGATCCCTCAACTCCTAAACCAAAATGCTTCCATCCACTTAGATTAGTTAGTACACTCCTTAATAGGCATAAATTTCTAGGCTCTGGAGTTTAAAATGCAACTAAAAAGTTTCTCCCATACCCCCAAACTTAAATCTAACATTTTCCTCAATGTTCTAAAGATGAAATTAAAAGCATTAACAAGGAGGAACTGTTTCATTTGAAGAAAAAGAGTTAAGGAAAGATATTACCATGTTGCATGAGAATGGGTTACCTCCCAATAAGTGCTAAGTTTAAAGTCTTCAGCCAGACATCAAGTACCATAAAATGGCTAATTACCTTTCAAATCATATATCAGTAGTCGAAATAATTATGGGTCATCAGAACCAAATAGCACTGCCACTAATATGAGACAACTGCACAGGATTAGAAAAATTAACAGACGGAGCACAACCTGATCTAAACTTTCTTATAAGACAACTGGGTTTATCTGTGACGCCCTCTTAGGCTTCATGTGATTGTCTTGATAAACATATTTTTCCGAACTATGAGTTCTCACTTCAAGGATGGTGTCAGGAGGATCAGGTTGTGGAGTCTGGATAGACTCAAGTAATACCTCAGGCACACTAGACTCGAGTCCCAAGTTAGGGACTTCTAATAAGGATACTTGACCATCACTACCCCCAAAATTAGGGTAGTCAGTATTCTCAGACAAACCTCTAATTATTGCTTGAATTTCCGGATAATCAGAGTCTTTAAAATACTCAAGAGATTCTTCCAGTTCTCTACCCCCAAACTTAGGGTCATCATTACTCACAGAAAGACCTAACACTAGTGACTGAATTTATGGGTCTGTAGAGTCCTTAAAATATTCGAGAGCTTCTTCTAGTTCCAAAGTTTGTTCATCTATCTTACCTAAGATAATTGTCTCATCAAATTCATCTAAAGAATCACCAAACAAAGTGTCGTCCCAACTATCCTGAACTAGATCCTGAACCAAAGTACTAATCATATTCACTTCCTCTAAATCATCAGAAGGTTGTCTAGTAACATTAAAGACATTTAGTTTAGTGGTCATATTACCAAAGGATATGTTCATAAGTCTGGTTCTACAGTTGATAACATCATTAGACGTGGCTAAAAATGGGCGACCTAAAATCACCGGTATTTGATTCTCTGGGTCAGGGACAGGTTGTGTATCTAGGACTACAAAATCCACAGGATAAATAAACTTGTCGACCTCAATAAGAATATCTTCTATCACACCACGAGGAATTTTAACAGACCTATCAGCTAACTGCAGTCTTATCTTGGTAGGTTTCAATTCACCAAGTCCCAGTTGTAAGTACACATGGTACGGAAGTAAGTTCACACTAGCTCCTAAGTTAAGTAAATCTTTCTCTACCCTGTGTTTTCCTATCGTGCAAGCAATGGTAGGGGCACCTGGGTCTTTATACTTAGGAGTTGTGGTGTTCTGAATGATCGAACTTACATGACAGGCTAAAAATGCTTTTTTAGGGACACTAAGCTTTCGCTTTCACGTACACATATCCTTGAGGAACTTGGCATAATCCGGAAGTTGCCTAATTGCTTCTAGTAACGGAAGGTTTATGGTAACTTTCTTAAAAACCTCCATAATGTCATTAAAGTTGGATTCATTTTTTGTTGGTACTAGTAGCTGTGGAAATGGGGCTCTAGGAATAAAATAGGGCCTCTCAGGAACCGCATTGACATCATCAGAGATTTTATCAGTCTCCTCAGTTATGAATGGTCCTGAGGGGTGAACTACAGTTTGCTCAATTTCGGGCATGTTTACCTTATTGTCTATAACTCTACCACTCCTAAGGGTCCTAATAGCATTCAATTGATTCGATGGTTTTGTACCTACTTCATGAACTCCTCTAGGGTTGGGTTGTGTTTGACTAGGAAACCTACCTTTTTCTCTCAGAGACTCATTTATCAGACCTACCTAGGTTTTTAACTCGGAAATAGCCTGAATATTTTCTTGTCCTATCTTGTTACTAGCTTGTAGACTTAGTTCTACTGATTGCTGAAATTTTGCAGTTTGCTGAGTTAACAACACGAGAGATTCCTCTAGGCCTAGGATTTTCTTATCCGACTGATTCTGAAATTGAGCTTGTCCCGAAGGATTCTTAGCATAACTAAAACCTGGGGGAGCATTAGAGTTAGAAAACTGACCTTGATTCTGGCCCTTAGACCATGCAAGGTTCAGATGGTTTCTCCACCCAAGATTATGGGTTTCTGAATATGGGTCAAATTTCTGACGATTATCGAGTCTAGTGTTATTATAAAGAGCATTGGCTTGCTCTTCATTATTATGGCCTTCCCAAAAAGGCTCCAATCTACCACTAGTGTGACCCATTTCTAAAACTTCTAACCTTTTAGTTATCGCTTCAATCTTGGCATCTGATTCAAAGCCTCCTTCTACCCTATTAACGTTTCCTCTACTTAGAAGAATTGTTTTCCGGGGTTCCCTACTATTTTCCCATTGTTGGGTCTTTTCGACAGCTTCATTCAAAAATGCCATTGCCGCATCAACAGTTTGGTTCTCAAACCCACCTGTACACAAAGCTTCAACCGTGGATATTGTGGAATAATATAAACCCTCATAAAGGATCTGAACTAGCCTAACCTTTTCTAAACCATGGTGAGGACATTGTGTTAACAAATCATTGAACCTTTCCAAATACCTATACAAAGATTCTCCCTCTTGTTGTGAGAATGTGCAGATTTGCATCCTAATCGACGATGTTTTATGCCTAGGGAAAAACTTATTGAAAAAGGCAGATGTAAGTTGTTCATATGTTTCGATTGACTCAGGAGTCAAACTATACAGCCACGATTTGGCTTTATCTTTCAGGGAAAAGGGAAATAACCTAAGTTTCAAAGCATCATCATCTAAGCCTCTAATTCTTAGGGTACTGCAAATTTCTTCAAAATCCCTAACATGGAAATAGGGGTTTTCATTTTCTTTTCCTAAAAAGATTGGGAGCATCTGTATGGTCCCAGGTTTAAGTTCATAATTGGCTTCTGTGTCAGCTAACCTTATACACGAGGGACGAGTAGTCCTAGTCGAATTCAACAAAGCTTTCAAAGTAGCCATTTAAAAAAAAAAAAACTGGTACAATCGGAGTATTATGAATTCTCTCTTCAGGAGAATGTTCAAAACAGGACTCTCCGAAAATTGGACTATCAAGACTAAGGTAATCGAGACGCTTAGAACTGCTAGGTTTTTCTTTAATAAATCTACCTAGGGCGTCTCTCTTACGTTCAGGCATATACAAGAATTTCCTAAATTGGAAGGGTAAGCAATCACAAATCAAGGCCGACTCAACCAAATCAAACCTATTAATTTCTAGCAAACAAAAAGCATGATGGCTCCACTTAGATTGTTTCTAGACCAGCTTCTACTCTTCCAAGAGGCAACTGGGTACAATTTTAGGAAACCTCGTAGGACGATCCGAATAAAGTCAGTCGAAGAGAAGTAGGAGAAGCTCAGAGGAGTTTTGATACCCCCACCTCTTTGGAAACGCTTCTCTGGGTTACAAGGAGGCTCTAATCGACTTACAGTAATCTTCCTGAACTTTGAGTTAGGATAACAAGATACCAATTACGATCCTTTTGAACGACTTTCCTATAAGCTCGTTACCCTATCGGTCTCGTTCTAGTCAATACTTTAAGCTTGGTTCGCGTTCGGTATCGTTTTCCTAAGGAGGGCAAGAAGAGAACGATGATGAAATCCGAACCCTTATCTTGTATGGCCATGCCTTGCCCTTTACTAGGAAAATAAACGTCCATATTCAATTCCTCAGCATATATGCACCTTAAGGAATACAGTAAACCCGCTGACAGGGGATTCGCGGGTGTTTAAAAATTTACCTCCCGTACCAAACGGGCGAAGAACCGTTGAAGTCGACTCGGGCCACCAACTCCTATGTCAGTGTACGAACCCGAGGGGCCGAGACGATATCGTAATCGTCGTCCTTCTCTGCACCAGTTTTATATTTAAAGATACCCTTCCGTAGGGTATATAAAAATAAAAATAAAATAATGTCCAAAGTCCCAAAAAGTCCAAAAAAAGAAAAGAAAAATTACAAAATAATAAAGAAACCCTAATACAATTTTTTTTTTTTTTTCTGTAATTAACAAAACCCTAAAAAAAAAAAAAAAAAAAAAAAACTAAAATAAGGTTGTCTTCTTTTCCGTTCTTTTCGCTTTAATCTTTTGCTCCAAGTCTTTATGAAATCACCAAACTCCTTGGCTCAATTTTTTTCTTTACATTCCAAAACCTGTAGACAAAAGACAAATACCCAAAAACGTAAAATAGAACAAAAATAAATATAAAACCCTAAAAACAAGTCCGCGTCGACGGCGCCAAAAATTGATGTGAATTTTAAGTTGTTGTAAAAAGTGATAAGTAGAGTTCGTTCAACTCAGGCTTGTGAAGGATTTTCGAAAATTAAATAAAGTTATTTCAACAATAATAAGAAAATACCGAGACTCTGGATTCCACAATTTACCAATTAAGTAATAAATTCTAATCAATATTCATGCAATGTTTTCTTTTAAAGTGATTCTAATATTTTGCCTTTGATAGATTTTTGAAGTAATAATTGTAAGCACGAAGCATGAAACATCAAAAGTATTAAAACCAAGAATGTCCCATCAAAACGCTTCACAACTACTCAATAAAAACCAATTTTTCTTTTAAATTCTATGCAAATAATCATATAAAATAATTGCAATAAATAATTAAAATAGAACTATACCACTTTTCATGGAACAATGGCTTCCTCCGTCGCCTCGGCTAAGGGGTTTAGATCCTCATATTAATCATAATCTCAAAATACATGTTTATGGCTCAAAAGTTGATTAAAAGGGAGAAAGGTGTTAAAGCAGCGGATTCTGTAGTTGCTGAAGGTCTAAAATAGAAGTCGGAATTGTTGCTGAAGGGCTTCGGTGACTGCAGGAAGATGCGACCGTACCTCGTTGTCACTGAAAATAAGTCTGCCTCTGCAACTGACTCCGAGGGTCTTATGTTCTTCGTGTTCTTCTTCTTCTTCGCAGCAGAAAAGTTTCTGTACTCGACTTCAGTTGATTTTTTTCGCTTCTCTAAGGCTCTAAACTTCTCCAAAATGTTCGTCCTCCTCCCTGTGACTCCCAACAGCCTATATATACACATCCAATCCCAAATCTTCCGCACAAATCTTTTCTAAACCGAAAATATCTTGAAAATATAAATACTCCCTGTTTTGCTTTGATCGAAGATATATCACGACTTTATCGAATCAAAGGCTCTTAACAACCCTGTTTTGGTGTAATTAACTGATCCTAGTCAAACCAATGATCGAATCCGACCAAATCTCTTCTCAAAATCGATCCAAAATTCCCGTGAATATCTCTCTGTTTTGATTCTACCGGGTTATCTAACCCAATTTAATCGATCCAAACCCACATACCAAGCCTGTCTATCCTTATCATGGTTAACCCAACGAAAATCAGCCCTTGAATCTCCTTAAAAGTCGATCAACAATCCAACCCTAAATTCTGCTGTGAAAAGAATTTTTTTCCCGCCAGTTTCTGTTTTTGAAAATGTGAAGAAATGTGACCTCCCCCTATCCAGTCCCGGTCTGTGCTTAGCAGCTGCTTGGAAATGGGTTATCCCTTATCCAAAATGAGAGTCCGAATAGCAAATTTCCTCCCAGGTACCTTTAACAACTTTTCGAGCCAATTTTGTCGCAAAAGCCTATTCCTCCAAAAACACCTACAAAGGGATAAAATACCAAAATAAGTACAGAAATGGGTACTAACAGTATACACAAAAGAGATGAAAATAGACACATAAATGCGTCTATCAGGATACGTACCACATGCATTAATAGCTAACGAGACTTTGTCAATGTGGAAGCCTATCTCCAGTAACTACAATATCTTCCTATCCTTTTCGGAAAGATGTGGCTAAGACTCTTCAATTTCCTTCATAAGTAATGGATTGGTCAAGATAGGTTAATTTAAGAAAGTAACTACAAAATTACTGCAGAAAGGGACTCATTCAATACAGGAAATGTATAATCAAGTTTAATACAAAATTACTGCATAAAGGGACTCATTCAATACAAAACTATGCAGCAATAACTTCAAGAACAGAAACATTGTCTGTTTACATATTTTACTAAAATACAGAACATCTAAATGGGAAAACTAAAGATTCAACGTGCATCTAAGTGCTACAGATGACTTGCAGAAAAAAGAAACTAATATCAAAAAGTACCATCACCTGACTAGGAAAAACTAAATCTCTAAAAAGCCAACGTCCTCATATGCAAACCATTGTAGCATACCTTATTTGGGTGGGCAGAAGGTAATGACATACCGTGGTGCCCTACATGTACGAAGGATGGATGAATCATCATAGGAAAAGCTGTAAGCTCTTGGGAAGATAGCCTCAAAGAGTTTGGCGAAAACTGTGGCTTTGCAAGTCCGTGGAGTTGCATAGCCCCCAGTACAGCAATACTTCGGAGATTTCGCAGACAGACAAGCACTTTTGCACCCGACCACCTAGTCTCCTTGCTTCACTTCAAATGTTGATGGGGAGCAAATGTTCAAGTCAGTTTCACACCCTGTAACACCACATCCAACCCCACCTCCCACTGGAACCATAGAGACTTGAAGGTTAAACCCGTCGACCGAACTTACATCATAGTAGTGAAGGGGCGATGTAGATGTCCCTAGTGTCATTTCGACCACTGATGCTGGAGGCTCTCCACCAGTACCCTGGCAATGTAATTGACGAGCGCAATCACCAGTAACACATCTTCCTTTGCCATTTTGATCAAAACAACAACCTTGCCTACCCCAAGGCCTATCTGACCATTTCTCTGGGACTTCGAGAATAACTTGCTCATTGCTGCCAAGATGGAAGCCATCGTCCACAGGAGATGGATGCCCAGCGCTGCCGAGAATCCCAGGCCATATGCCCTCCTTGCAGTTGTTCACTATTATGAGTTGAGTCCCATCAGTAAAGGAGATGGAGAAAAAGATAGAGAGCAATAAGAAGAGAACGGATATCAACTAGATATGGAAGATTAATATGTTTTGTTTAAGATATGAGGAAGATATGAGAAGGAGAGGAAGGTGGTTAAGTAATCAAAGAATAATAAACCATTAAACTACTTACATCATTTGCTACATTTTACTAAGAAATCATTAATCCATTGCACCCTAAATTCAATTCTAAAAGATGATGATTGAAACCCAACTGATTCAAAAAGAAAAATGAAATCCTATAAAAGTTACTAAAAATCATCAGACGAACGAAACCCTGATCGAAAATCACATATAAATCGAAACCCTAATCGAAAATCTCAGATAAAATTGAAAATATAATTAACACATCAACACCTTAATGAAACCCTAATCGAAAAGAACAGATCGAAACCCAAATCGAAACACAAATTGAAAGATTTAAACACTTACATCTTTAGATCGAAACCCTTAAACCCTCAAACTGAAACCCAAACTTCACATGCAGCCTGAAACCCTAAATTCGCTTCTGCAGAGATAAAGAAAGTGGAAAGAGATGAGAAAAAAACAAATTCAAACACATATCGAAACACAAATCGAAACCAAATCACTTACATCTTCAGCTTCAGCTTCAGATTGAAACCCTCAAACCCTCAACCTGAAACCCAAACTTAACTTCGCTTCTGCAGAGACGAGGAAAGTGGAAAGAGAGAAGTGGTTCGAATGAAAAGAGATGAAGTGGTTCGAGTCATGTGTATCTATGACCAAGTGACCATCTCAGCTGATAAACTCCTTGGAAACTGTGAGCTAGGGATGAAATATCCCCACTTATACATTGGTTGGGTGGAAAAATTATGAAGTTGTTACCACCCACGCAGACAGAAGGCACGCGTGGAACCACATCCAGTTACAATTCGTAACTGCTTAAGGACAGTTACGAAATCTGACAAGATTTGTAACAGCTTCAGGCTGTTATAACCAATTTGTAACAGCAGTTTCCTGTTACGAATTCGTAACTGCCAGTAGGCTGTTATGAATTTGAGTTACTAATCCAAGAAAATGGTGTAGTGAGAACAAGGAGTCGATTGTGAGAAAATTCTAAACTGAAATTACAGGAACAAAGGATAAATTGGGAATTAAAAGCGCTAGCGGTACAAAAAACGTGTATGAAAGCGACTTATAAAAGATTCGAAGATGCTGAAGTGCCATACCTATGCCATAAACGAGACCAGTGACCGTTGAGTATATAAGGGTAAAACCAAACATGCAAAATAACAGATAAAATTAAAAGAGACCACTCACTCACTCAAAATGAATGAATAATTCTTTCTTTTTTTTCTCTCCGAAAACGAGAAACTACAACAAAATAAATTTATAGATTAAATTTGTTGCACAAATATCGCTGGATCTATATAACAAAGCCTAAATGTAATAAGATGATCAACAGGGTCAAAAACGTGAATCAAATTTCTAGCGGCACGAAATTAATGCTGACAAAAATAGCACGGCACTTTCCCCTGAAAGAGAACAACCAACAGCACGTGTGCTTCAAGTATATTATTCGGGTACTTTTCTATCCATAAATTTTCATAAAAGTTGGAAGCAGAGGGGGACGAGATCACAAAAATAAGATTTTTTTCTTCTAATTAACGTCTTAGGTATGTATGATACAAATTCCGAATATGCTATTTCTTTAGATCTTAATTTTTTAAATCCCTTTTGATTTCCCCTAATTTTTGATCTAGGGTTTCGAATTTCTGTTCAAAATAATATTCTGCAACACGGTTAGCTAATAGATAAGAGGAAACTGATATAATTGTTAGTTATCATCTGCTTCTTTTAGTTTTCCTGGTTTAGATCTATACATCTTATGTTGTGAAACGCTGAGTTGTGCAGGGCGCCTAGCTATTTTTTTTACCTAGTCCCTAGGCGAGGCGAAGGGCTTGGCGCCTAGCATCGCCTAGCGTCTCACACATACATAGATTACATGAATGTTTACTCCATTTTTTTATCATCTCAATCACTGTCTTAATTTACTAACATAAGCACTTCAATTAAAACACAAGACTTCTAGATCAGACAATCATATATGTGTGTCGCTGCTGCAATCCAACTGTTTCTAATACTAGCATATAGAGTTTCTTTATCTTGGTACAGTAGTTAACTCTCATGGTACTTATTGATTTTGATAGTATTTCATCCAACTGCTAGTTCTATTTTTTGTCATCTCTTCGCAATCAGATAGATGTTCCCTGTGTTTGATGCGATGTTTCTGGAGATTCACTTTTTTTAATTTGTTTTCTGGTTCTTTCTATCATGTCTTGCAGATTTCAGTTCTACATATCCTTCCAATGGCAGTTGTATTGGAAAATTCTCAAAGAATTCCATCTGTTGGAGAATTTTCGGAGGATAAAAGGGAGAAGATGCGTATGAAAAATCAAGCATTACTTGCTCACTGGTTGAGGATGGAAGATGAAGAAAGATTGTTGGGTACTACTACTCCGTGTAGCGAAGAAGATAGTTCTGAAATAATTTACCCGTTGGGATATCAACATAAACCGTGGTTTGAAAATGTTCCGCTGGTTGCAATTGGAGGAAGACAATCTGAGTCCGTCAATCGTTCGTTGATGCATGCAAAAAAAGACAAGGTAATAAGATTAACTGATGTTGTTGTGATCCTTCCCAAGGTAGGAGCCCGAGGTGGAAAAGGAGAGACCATTACCGGTACCCTTGAAGTCCATGTAAACGGGTTCATATACACAGCCTCCGGTTTCCGTAAGCATTTTTATTTTGACGATATCAGAAGTTGTTTCTTCCGACTTGGGGGCAAGAGGAGGACGCCTCTCTTACACTTTCACTTGCACCCCCCCTTGAAGAAGCGGACAGAAAATACAAAATTTATCGAATTTCAGTTGGTGAAATGCCCTCCGGGACAGAATAGGCAGAGAAGACAGAAGAAGTATGATGAGGATTCAAATAAGATTGAGAAAGGGAAGCAAAACAGCTCAGATGACGAACGTATAAAGAAGTTTGTCGACGAAGTTCATGCTCGATGGATTTCCCTGCCTGTACGACCTTTTCTGTTTGGTGAGATAGTGGAGGAGTACGAATTTCAGGGGGTTATTCACTGGAAGGGATCAAGAGTCAAATCAGCCACGGCCTTTGCCCTGACTTCAAATGAGCTAATTCTGCTTGTAGAAACACCTTTCACGGTGTTCCCACTAGAGGACATTGAGATTGTTAATCTTGCGCTGCTCGGACCTGAGCAAATTGATATGACAGTCATATTTCGGGACTTTAATAAGGAGGACAATGTGCTTGAAGTCAAATCAATTCCCTTAAACTCACTTGCTGACATAAAAGATCGCCTTAACTATGGTAACGTGAAGTACTATGTGAACACTAAAGAACTAGACTGGAAGGCCACGGTAAAAGACATAGCAGCTTTCCCAGAGGAATTCATAAGGATGGGTGGATGGGATCAATATGAACTCGAGGATCGTCATACTTCATCCGACTACTGCTATCCGTTGATGAGGAGGTTGGCGTGATGAAGGGAGCGGCGGGTCAGATGGGGAGAGAAATAGTAGTAAAGCAGGATGAAGGCTGACTTAGACAAAAAGGTATCTCTTTTGAATGTGCATGCAGGTATCAACTATAATGCCAATGTTACAGTAATGAAGATATTCTCCCAATCTGCAGTTTGTGTTAGTAGATGAGTAGTCTGTTATTACTCAACATATATTGCATTTACTACGTACTTGGGAGTCAATTACGTTTGTGATTTCCTTGTCATCAGTGGCTGTATGTTAATGTTAACGAAAACTCAAGGAGCATCCTTCTTTCTTAAGAAGAAGTGTCGATTTCTTCCTCCTTTGTCATCTCTGTAAAGAGTTTGGTTAATTTGATAACCAGTAATCAGACTCACTTTTAAGTCATGATCACTCAAACAAACACTAACTAGTGACATTTGTTCATCAACATTTTTGGATTGATGATCATTCAACAACAACATTTTTTTGTTGTTCTCTCAAACCGATTGGTTATTCTCCCTCAAAATCACATACTGGTACTCATTCTCAAGCCATACTGTTATTAGTTTGTTAAGAATTAATTAAATGGCGTGTATTATCGTCTTCCTTAATCTCATCAGTCATGACGGATAATTCGTCAAATCAGTTCTTAGTCTATTGATTTTCATAGACTTTCAATAACTATTTTGGCTTTCAACAAACAAGTCCACTTAATCAATTTCTCTGTGAGAAATATCTAATTCTTCCGAAAATATATCCAATTTTCGAATATCATAATATCATTATTTTCAAGATACTACTACCTCAAATCTCGTAAATATCTCGTCAATTTGATGACATCTTTTTCTCGTTCAATTACAACAATGTGCAAACCCGGTCAACAACGCCCATGGAAAGAATACTTATTCCTACCGATTTCGAGCCCATTAGCGAATGAAGACAATTTTCGATCACAAGTAAAGCCATATTCAGCAGTAATCCAGTGTACGTATGAGATAACCAAGGTCATCGTACATGTGAAGAGACGATCAAGTGTAGAGTGTGTTTTTGTTCAATTGTTCAAGTTGAACACTTCAGATGCCTCCGTGTCCAACTCGAGGAGGGGTAATGAATTATTGTTAGTGTACGTATGAGAGACCAAGGTCATTGTACACCCGAAGAGAAGATCAAGTGATGTGCTATCCTTGTACGTGAAGTGAAGACAAAAATCAAAAGTCAATTCTAGAATATTATGCAATTAAATTCTAGATAAACATTCCTAGTCAAAGATAATTAAGATTTGATATTATCTTTTTAGGGTTATTTACTATATAAATAAGAGTGTCAAATGTAAATGTAACTATCTCAGAGAATTCTGAAGATCAATAATATCTCACCCCTAATGGTTTCTCAGTGGATGTAGGCGTTAGTGCTGAACCACTTTAATCATGTCTCCATAATGATTTTGATATGTAGATTCATTTTTACGATTTCTTTACATTATCATTGATTAATTTCAATATTGTCTGCTAATCAATGATATCCATCTTAGTTTTTTGATCTACGAGGATAGCAAGTCACTTGATCTTCTCTTTGGGTGTACAATGACCTTGGTCTCTCATACGTACACTAACAATATTTCATTAGCTAATGAAATTACAAGGGATCTCGTCTCAACAGAGCCTTAAAACTCTTCTTTCTTCTTCTGTTTTATATGGACCATGGTTAACCAATGGAGAAGAAGGAAAGTTAAGGTCCAGCAGTAATGGCTTTTTGTTCCTCATGCTAAGAGCAATATTTTGATTTTTATTAACACCAATATATATGTTTTTATTTATTTTAATATTATCACCGCAACATTTGGATTTTGATTTTGATTTTGATTATTAACTTGGGTTAGATTTTGATTTTAAACATTGTCACTTGGATTTGATTATCACGAGTTATATATTTTGATTTTGCTTATCAACTTGTTTTTCATTCCGTTATGGTATTTTTGATTGTTGTAACTGAAGTTTGATTTTGAATTTGCTAATGGTTTGTTGTATAAATACTGTACCTGTGACTAATATTCATCCAGAAAGAAACCACGATGACATGATCCTGTTAAAAATCCGACAACATCCCTGCGATCTTGTTTAGCATTTAACAATTTCATAAATAAGCGAGAGTGTTAATTGTATTCTCTGATCCCTTTTATTTTAGATTTAGACGCAATTTTAGGAAGAAAAATAAAGATAAAAAAATGAAAATCACTCCTTGTATATTTTGAGCTTGGTCTCGGTCTAATTTTCACATGTTTGAATGAATACCGCTACCATCCTAATCTCTATAACGTTTTGTTTCAGGTGTTTGCAGTGTGGATGGTTAAATGCTCACTGAATAACGATGGTAATGAAATGAAGCAGTGATGGTTCATATAAAATAAAATTCACACTTGGGATAAATCTTTCTTTATTAATCATGGCATGGTGAACTCCTGGATGTTCTTTTGACAGTCGATTTTTTATCCTTCTTTCATTTGAGTGATCGATTTGCCGCCATGTTGGTGGAGATAGATACCTATCCCTGTGTGACTACAGCTTTAACAGACCTTCCTTTTTCAGACCTCCTTCTCTACCTTGATTTCTAACTTCGATTTTTCTTTGGTTACGTCATAATTCCCTTGATGCTCTTTCAGGTAGTTCTTGATGATGCTAAACAGAGTTGAATGCTTGCTTACTACTATTGAGGTTGGTTTTCGTAGTCATCCCCTGTTCATTTACTTTATTATTCACTTAGGATAAATCATCAGTGTAAATGAGTTCCTTCAATATTTAAGCTGTAGTTAATTGTTTAAAGAATGCATTTAGCGATAATTTGTTATGTCAATTATCGTAGGTTCTATAATACGTTTAGTTATAACTTACGTCAACGAATGAGTGACCACTTGTCGTTATTGTAGGTTCTATAATACGTTTAGGTATTAAATCCTGTCTTTGTAAGTCTGACTAGAGGGAAATGAGTGAGTCAGAGATTTAGAATTGCAATTTTATATTTTGAGTAGAAAGTGGTAAAACCTGTTGTTGTAGTAATCTGACTAGATGTGGTATATCTTGAAATGCCCGAAATATTTTCAAGCTGTTTACTAATCCAATTAGTTGTTGCAGTCTATGCTATTTGATTATGTAACTATTCACTTTGTTGGTGTTATAACATTTTTCCCTCGTAAAAGTTTTTCTTATGTTTGTTCTCTCTCAAAAAGTATATACCATTTGTTACATATTCTGATCACTTATAGGTACATTTATTCTTTTGATATAGTTATCCCGTGATAACTTTGTAGCTGGTATCTGTACTGGATTGGCACCTCCTTCTAAAGTTTCTCAATATCCGTTTCTTGAGAATGAGGTAATTGTATATTTTAGCTTTTAACGTTTTTCCTGCCCTATCAGAATTCTACTTAGTGGAGCTGTTCCTTCGTAAGTGTTTTTGTCCATATGGTTCAGTGAATATTGTGATTTAGTTAAAAGCTGAAGCGAACAAGGAAATTTATGATGGTATTGATTTACTAAAAGTTCCCATGGACATTTACTAACTGCTCGGGTAGTTTCCTACTTAACATTGTACTTATGACCGGTTAGTTAGAAAAGAAAAAATAGCATTGGGTTTATCAGTTTATAATGATAAACGCCTGAATGCAGCCACATATTAAGTAGGAAAAAAGTATATGTTCTGCTATATCCAATTCATGTCTGGCTAAACGCCTGAATGCAGCCACATATTAAAGTGAAAAAGTCCCCAGAGATTAGATTATCCTTTCTAACGAGGCTCTAATATCTGATATTGGATTTTCTTTGCGTTATGTGCGCAAATTAGTCTACCTGCTCTATAGTACACAGTGTTATTATTGAAGAGTACTGCTTCACCATTAATCAGGGAAAGATGGCTACTTGTTTACGAAAATAAGTAAGTAAACTGATCTATATCAGCATTTTGTGATCATGGTTAAAAGTTATAAACTGTAAGTTTCTGTAAAGATGACTACCTGCTCTATAGTACACAGTGTTATTATTGAAGAGTTCTGCTTCACCATTAATTAGGGAAAGATGATTACTTGTTTACGAAAATAAGTAAGTAACTGATATGTATCAGCATTTTGTGATCATGATTAAAGTTATAAACTGTAAGTTTCGATGTCTACTATAAAATCATTGGCTGGAAGTTATGAAGTTGTTAATGATTGTATTGATTTCAATTGTTTGTGTACAAGGACCTTTCTGAAGGATATTGTTAATTCTGGTTTGTTCAAGATTTTTCCTTCTTAATATCTAAAATCTTAGTCTCATTAGTTCTTTACTTGTTTTGTTGCAGATCTGGAATACATAGAAGTCTCTAAAGGAAAAGAAGACCTTTTTATTACTTGTTTTATCTTTTTTCAGCAATTATTTCTTTCTTTTTGTAGTTAAAGTTCATAGTTAGGTAGTTTTGACTCGTGAAATTCGAGCGCCATTTTAATAGTTTAGGGAAGAAGATTGTATTAGCAATTAAACCCATTAATCTGCTATAAAGTGTTACTATCGATGTCCAGTCCAATATATGTGCCCGTAAGGAAATCAATGAGAGATGATCTAGTCATCTAGGAATATTAGAAATCAACTACTATCGTTACAAAATAGGAAAAACTAAACATTTTGAATACCAAACAAATTAACTTTAAGGGGAAGCAAATACAAATTATGTACGTGTTTATTTATGAACCATCAGTAGGCAAAACAACGAGGAAATGGAAATGGAAGGAACTGCAAACATCTGGAAATAGTATCTTCTTGGTGAACTCAAGCTCTTAGTAGCTTCAGTTACTAATTTATCGGCAACCCATCGCCGATGGTGCCTACATAAACCTACAATGGTTCATTTTTATCCAAAAAGTTAACTTTGTTCCTACCCAAACTCAGTTTACGTTAATCTCACTCAGAAGTTCATAAGTCAAGTTCAAAATCAAATCTTAAAAGAGTATACTAGAGTACAAATATGTACACCTCTACAAAACCTAACTCTAGCATCCATACCCACAGGATAGGACATCAATTCATCACAAACCATACTAGTATGCAAATGTTTATACCCTAGTTATTTAGGCAAGCTTAAGATGTTCATACCCACAGGATAGGTAGTCATACTAAAGACATTCTCAACAATGAAATATATGGCTTAAGGATGTTCAAAAGAGAGAACAAATTAAAACCAAATAATAAACCAAGTTCTCAACATGTGTGCACAACTATGTACACATTAGTGCTTTCCCTAATTTCTTAGACTTCAAAATGAATAACATGTGTACAACTATGTAAACCTAAATAATTAACATATTTGTACACATTAATTATCTAAAAAACAAATGTGCACAAACTAGTAAAGCAATGTACATACAAATTAATGTTCATAGTTTGAAGAGAACGAGCTACTTATTAAAGTATAGGTGTACATAGTTTGGCGCTATAAACTAATAAAGCAATGTACATACAAATTTTGGATCGTAAAGCAATGTTCATAGATTAATGTTCATCGACAGAAAGTAGAAGCCACTCTCATGTCGTAAGATATGGTAACCATTCAAGCACCCTTTTCTTTAAATGGGTCATAGAGTTATTACCTGCACAGATGGAATCAAGACTACTAATCTACGATGATTTTCTTAAGATCTGACATATCTTTCATTAATCTTAACAAAGAATAATCAAAAACCATACTATGGAATTCAATATATCACATAGGATCTTAAACAAAATCTAGTTCAACAAAAGCTAATACATTGACTTTAAACTAAATCAAGCAAAAACCCAAACCGACAAAAAAAAGGGTTCTACACTAAAAATCTGAAGCCCCAAATGAGAAAGAAAAAAAAAAAATGACCTTGACCAGAAGAGTCTTAAATCTGAGCTTTGATGACTATAATTTCAACTTTCAAACTCTGAGTGACCTGTTCTTATATGTTTCCTTCTTCATTACTTTGGCCACCAACATCTCAAAATCTTCCTGTGTTACAACCAAAACCTCAGAACTTAAAAAAAGAAACAAAGCAAAAATGGGAGAGTAATAACGTCATTAAGTAACCGAACATGCTCACCTAAAGAAGTTCTTGATTTAGTAGTACCAAGAAAATATTTTAAAATAAACTTTAAATGAAGGAAGTTTCTTAGAATCAAAACAGGTGTACAACTATGTAAACGTTAACAATAAATAGGTGCACAACTATGTACACCTATACTTTGAAGAGAACGAGCCAACATCCACCAACACATTTTAATCAAATATAATGCCACATTTTATTTGCCACATGCTCCATCACCAACAACACATACTTTTTCTATAAGCTACATAACACATGGACTCAATGCAAAAAAGAAAAAGAAAAAGTAATGCTTATAAAGGGAATCAAGAAATGTGGATTGTTCACATTGAGCTTCACATAATGAAAAAAATTGTGAAAGTGGCTCACATCATGCTCTTAACTTTCATGGAAACCCTCTGAGTGGGAAAACAACATAGCATGTCAGAGGATATAAAATTTGTAATGATAACGTTGGAAACAAAAGATACCAAATTTAAAGCTTTTTAATTTCTTTGCACTAGTATTGAAAAACTATTGTTTTTAGGGTACCTGGCAAAACTATCGTTAAGATTAAAATGAACTTAAATTAATAAGCTTTAAGGGAGGCGTGACCAGATACATTTGTGGATACTTCGAAGGGAGGAGTGATATCTATGAAATTCAAAATAGATAATGTTGTGGAGTCAAAATCAAAAACTAGTACTGCACTTGTGGAGACATCTACGCGTCGGGGAAATTCATCAGACTTATCCATATTCTCTTGTATAACAGATTCCTGGACCAGGAGACATAGGATGAAAGGCGTATCGTTGGATTTTGGTGGAGGCAGGTGCATAGGTTTCTCAATACAAACTGCCCGTGTTTCATAGGCAGAGGAAGCAATCAATTATTGAAACAAAATCCAAAATTACAAACTGAGGAACATTCCATTAAGTCCATTGAAACCACTGCGTTACCACCCATTCTGGACTTCAACTCCTCAGGCTCACCATAAAAACTGTTTGCATCCTGGCAAAAGCGAGTTGCATCCTACCTAGAGTGAGCTGCATCCTGCTGGTATCGAGCTAAATCTCGAACCATGTAAGTAATGACATCTCTCATACCCTGCACCGTACGCAGCAACACTTGATAACCACCGGAAATTAACTGAAAAAAGGTAAGGGAGGTTCAGCGAAATCCAACACCATGGAAATTATTTAAAAAGGCAACGAACATGTTGTAACCAAGTGGAAGACCAATCACAGGGTTACCCAATGGATGTGGGATATTCATCTGACGTGTCTTCCCACCAGCAAGAGTGACATTCCAGGGAGGAAATTTTCCTAGATCTAAAGGACGAATTTCATTATTGTCATGTGTGCAGGTGGTAAGCAAAGCCAAACACCTTGCATTCAAGGAATACATAATATCATGGAAGAGATCAACAATACATTGCATAAGGGACCGATAGCTCGCTTAACACTCTGAAACAAACGCAAACAGCCGAGACCCTCGAAACGATAGTTTTGTCAGGTACCACAAAAAGAAAATGAACTTAAATTAAAAAGCTTTTTAATTTTTTTACTTGTCTGAATGGTACTTTTAGGGTCATCAAATGCTTCAACTTCTATGTTAATTACATGAACTTATGTTCCAAATTAATTGCTTCTAAATGGGAGAACAGGAGGTATACAATGTCACTCATCTGTTATATCGGCAATCAAATGCTAAATTTCCTAATTAAATGCAATAATTATATGTTACTACTATTACCTTATCAAGGGGATTAAATTTGAATATTCTGGAATAGAGAGCAAGTTATTTGAAGAAGAATATTTCCTTTTCCGTTCATTCTGTCCGGTAACCCTGTTCCTTAATCTCATCCTGTCATTTCTCAATATGTTCCTTATGATTCCCTATGTCAATGAAATTAATATCTTAAAAGGAAATCTAAAAAATTCAAAATCACTAAAAGAGCTCTCTATTAAATCTTTGAATTTCTTCAAATTCGTTACTAAGATATTTGAAAACTGTTTTTCTTGCATCAAGCATATATAAAAGCTAGGGAGAAGAAATTGAGCGGAAATGACATAATTTTTTTTAAATAACAACAAATTAGGGCATAATAATATGAACACACAAGCAAAAATGAAGATTACTACTACCTGTTGAGTCAATCACTCAATCTTTTTTAAAAAATTCCGTTGATAAACTTTTTTATTTTATTTTTATTTTTTTATTTTAGTCAATAAAACGTAGCTTTTCCGTCTCTTGAGATACTGCTACAAAAGTTTCAGCTTCTTCCATTACCAAACCGTCTTCAGTTTTCCTCCTCTTCTGCCATCTAGCCCCTAAAAATAAGATCTAGAATAAGAAAATCTAACTAAAATTCTTCATCAACAGATCGCTAGAGACGAGAAGTAGAGAGATATGAGAAAATATTGGATCATAATCATTTTTAATCACTAAATCAAACATCCGGAATCGATAAAAAATCGAATTACATACAAAATCGAATAAGTAATCAAAATGAATAAAGAGTAGTCAAAGTTCAAACACTAACCTGAAATCTAACAGATGAGCTGAAAATCGATTCTTCTCGTATAGAGGTTCTGAATCTCCTCATTATTGTTGCAGATATCTGTTGCTGGAGAAATGAAATGAAAAACTGGTTTACGAACAAATCAAGATACGTTTTTGTGTGAGGGAGTTATTTTAGTCAGCAAAGAAATACAATTTGGACGGAATCGTTAAGATTTGTACCAACTCGTTCTAGATATGGTAAATTAGGACCTCCCGGTACTAGGCTTTAAGTGGTTGGACTAGACAGTCTAAAGCCCACTAAAAAAGGGATTAAACGTTAATTTCTACAAAAAAAAAAGAATCATGAGCTAGTCAAGTTCCTGGCCCATTGACAAATCTTCCCTAGGAGCATATGGAGTGGATAATTTTACCACGTAGCCAAACCATAAATTTCCACAAATCCAAATAACACTCGTATGTTTACCGTTCCGTATGTATGCCGAACTCCTAGGAACCATACAACATCGAGCGAAGTCATTGTTGTTGTTTTTTCTAGAGAATATTACAAAAAACAAGCTTCCAAGAGAGAACTTAGTGCAAGGCAGTAATGTTGACTGCTCCTCACTGTGCTTAGGAGTCGAAGTATTATATACATGTCAGCCAGAATCGCCACAACCACAGGAAAATTCTCAACAACACAATCAGCAGCAACAACATCTCTAGATCATTGATAAGAGCTTATTTCAACAATATCTAGTAAAGGAAGCTAAGTTGAAGTGTTTTTTATGCCGGCAGGCTGATCTCGAATTCTGTTAACTTTAGCCTATACTCTCAGCCCTCAAGTTTAGTGTACCTTAATTCATAGAAGCTTGTTTTCATTCTAGTAGACAATTCTCTTCACTTTTTTGTATTTTAATTTTCAAGCAAATTTGTTTCATTTCCACTCTAATATTTTAGTTTAGTCTAGTTTGATTCTGCATTGACTTGTATCTTTTGTTCAGTTTTAGTAGCTATTGTAATAGCATTATCAGCTAAAGTCTTATTTGAGGTTATGGATACAAAGAAGTAGCAAAAGTCATTATCAGCTAAAGTCTTATTTGAGGTTATGGATACAAAGAAGTAGCAAAAGTCATTCGCGCAGTTAACAGCAGCATCAGGATGCAAAGGTGTGACCAGCAACTTTAATCAATTGCACGGAACACCTGTACCTCCATTCGAGTTCTTGTGGACACTGCCTTGTCCATCAAAAAGACGGCTTTTATGGAAAACATTGAGTGAAGGCCTTCCGACCTTCGACACCAACATCCATCGACGGTGCAACTCATATCTGAAGACTCATATTGACTATTGTGCTCCAATATCAAGTTATCGTAGGTTTTTGTATCATTGATTTAAGTGTAAGTGATGAATCATGGGGTATTATATACTCTTATGTAGTCCTTTAGTTGCGTAATAAATTTCATGCTTCAAAACTACTTTTTTTTTCTTTTTTTTTTTGAACTCTTCCATATTAATACTATGAAAAAATCAAAATTGAGTCTTTGAGGGTACTCTTGCTTTCTTATAATGATATTTCCATGCCTTGACTTGACAACTCGTCTTGGGATATTTTTTTTTGATGGTAATCTTAGGCAAACAATTCTTAACGAATAGTTTTAAATCACGGGAAAACTGCACCGACACAACAAATCTTATAAGCGGGACCCCTGTTAATCCCTACAGCGTGGGTCCAACCAATACTGTGTCAACACGTTTTTCCCGTGGTTTAAAACCACGGTTTGGAAGGCTAGTCTTGGTTACGACCATCAAGATAGGTAATTAATTGAAGAGTCTCGATTTCGACCGAAAGCCTAGGTAATTAGTTGACTAGTCTTTATTTCCACCGAGATCCTACGATGATCTCATTCACCATATATGATACAAGTTAAATAAGAATTTTGAGAATGATTATAATCATGCCCGTTTCCCAAAGTTTCATGTGCTCCAAGAGATCCCAGGTTTGAGCTCCCAGTGGCGTAATATTGCAGGAATTAACATGGAAGGTAGAGTTAGCTTGCACCCTTTGTGACACAATCTCATCCCCCTTCCGCTTCAGCTCCCTTGGCTAGGTTACCCATGAGGCTCGTTGGTAGGCTAGCACGACAACCTTTACAATTAATGTGGTAGTACATTGTTGGAGCTTAGCTTGTTAGGCTTCCAACTAGTTAATGTAATTACCTAGATAAGGAAATACTTCCTAGACAAGATAATATTCCTAGAAAGGGAAATATATCTAGAAAAGGAATTATTCCTAGATAAGGAATTATTCTTAGAAAATGAAATAGATTCCTAGATAAGGAATTATTCTTTTAAAAGGAAATAGATTCCTAGATATGGAATTATCCCTAGAAGGTTTGAGAAACCAAACCAAAAGCTATAAATAGAGATGTTTAGCTCATTGCTAAGACATATCTAGACAGTTTAGTTTGACATCTAGAAAAGGAGGTTTAATACACATACCTAGACAGAAGTTTGTGAGGCAATTAATTATTGTAAAAGCAAACTTAACAAATAGTTTAAGGTTATTTACCTATAAAGATTGTGAGCATAACAAAAAGAGAATTGTAATAGTTTTCTTGATCATAATCTAGAGAAGATATTTTTCTTCGAAATCATTTTCTTGCGTGTCTTCTGTTTTCTAAGTCTTTTCGTTTATTATTATTCTGGATTCTGCCTCTATAATAATAGTTACCAAGGTACAGAGATTAATAAGTATCAAGTTGGTATCAAGAGCAAGGTTCGTTTCTTTTAGGGTAGATTCCTGTGGTTTATGGTCTTCACTAGATCTCTCTACAGACATCATGGTGAGTTACTCGAGGAGCAAGAAGATGTTAAAAGAACAAGGGGGCCGAGGATGTCTAAAACAGATGATGATCCTAAGCATAGCGAACCAGAAACTATGGAAGAAAATGTGGTTGCGCTGCAAACGGAATGAAGTCAATTCAAGACATCCTTAAGGAATTGGGTGAATGTATTCGTTCTCAAACGCCCAAACCGAAGATGAAAAAGAAGATTATATCTTCACCTGAAGTTTCGGAAGAAGAATACAAAGAAGAAGAAGAAGAGGAAGAGGAAGAAGAAGAAGATGAGGACGAAAAGAAGAAAAGTGAGATTCTTAAAAGTCCTACTTCAACTAAACTTCACGGTAAGAATCTGAAAATTGATTTTCGTGTTGATATTCCACTTTACGATGGGAGTGTCGATGTAGAAATATTGGATGATTGGATTGAACGTCTAGAGACGTGTTTTTCTTTCTTTGAATACGGTTCAAAGGAAAAAGATTGCTTTCGCGGCATTGAAGCTACAAAAGCATGCTCTAACTTGGTGGAAAGCTTATCAAAGATAAAACCTAGGTAAGGGAGTATTGTCGTGGAAAAGATTCAACGCAGTGGTAAGGAAATAGTTTTATTCGGTTGGCTACCTTGAGGAGAGATGGTTCAAGTGGGACAACTTGAAGCAGTCATACAACCAAACCGTGCAACAGTATACTTCAAAATTTCAAAATCAAGCTATGGTTTTGGATTTAGACTTGGAAGATCATGCTATCTATATGAAGTATATTTCCGGGTTCCATGAGTATATACGGAAGGAGTTGAAGATGTTTTCGGTGGATACTATCTCCGAAGCAAGCATAAAAGCTAATGCCATCGAAAGAAGGCATAGAAAATCTGATGTTGAGGGTAACACTTAGAGGAAGTCTGGAGGTTTCGTCGCTAAAGGAGCAAAGAGGATAAGAAGTCTAAAGACAAAGAAGGTTTGATTTGTACTCATTGCAAACAAACATGACATATTGTCGACAAGTTTTGGATGAAGTATCCTAATCTAAAACGAAAAGGGTCGCAAAAGAGAGAAGACGTGATAGCAACACTATTCGCACAAGCTCTAATAGAAGTCTAAGGAATAACGAAAACCAACTCAAAGCCCTCTCTTATGGCAGGAGCAAAAGAAGGACCTTTAAAAGATGACCTTAGGGAACGACTCTTCACAGGTAAGATGCAGGTTAAGACAACACTTATAGATGTTGTTATTGACCTGGGAAGTGAGAAGAATTTACTTTCATATTCTTTAGTACAGAAGTTAGGTTTGAAGACTTTCAAACATCTGAATCCCTATCTTGCAGAGCAGTGTGCGTTCAAGTTTTCTTTTGATAAGTCATACATTGATGAGGTTACATGCGATATGGTTCCATTAGATGTTTGTCAGGTAGTACTTGGTAGTCCTTACTTGTGGGATCGAGATGCCGTTTTACATAGGAGAGACCAGAAGTATACCTTTACCAAAGATGGGAAAGCTTTTGTAATACGAGATATAGACTCTCCTCTTGAGGGAGCGAGCTTGATTTCAACCACTCAGGCTAAACAGTTGGTGAATGCTAGTACAAAGTTCATTCTCCTTGTGACCCGTTCTCTTGACGAGAAGCCGAGTAGAGTTTTTTTGGAAACCCTAACCAAACAACAAGAACACGACCTAGGAAGGTTAAAGATGTTTGAACCACCATTACTTGGTAATAACGGAGATGACAAGATGATCTTTCCACATGTGGAAGACTTGTGGTTTGATAGAGAAGAACCACTCGAAGAGGAATGCATTGTGGAGCGAAGAGTGACTAAGACAAGACAAGAAGATAAGGACACTTTTCTAATTGGAAGTCAAAGTCAAGTTCCCATCAAGGAAATATGGTTAAGTAGGGTGAAGGGAACTCTCGGGTTCCCTAACCACAACATCTAACTTTTACAGGAGTTCAAGTTCTTGGGGTGGTGGGGGGTGGGGGTGGGGTGGGGGTGGGGGTGGGGGTGGGGGTGGTGGGTGGTGGTGGTGGTGGGGATATCTTCCTCTCCCCGGGAACTAGTAATCCTCAAGACGGATTGTGGATAGAACTGTAATTTAGGAGGGATTACTGATTTAAAGCAGTATTCCTATAGAAGAAAAATAGATTCCTATGAGGTTTGGTAAACCAAACCAAAGTAAGGAAGTATACCTAGATAAGGAAATACTTCCTAGACAAGGTAATATTCCTTAGAAAGGGAAATATACCTAGAAAAGGAATTATTACTAGAAGATTTGAGAAACCAAACCAAAAGCTATAAATAGAGATGTTTAGCTCATTACTAAGACATATCTAGAGAGTGTAGTTTGACACCTAGAAAAGGAGGTTTAATACACATACCTAGACAGAAGTTTGTGAGGCAATTAATTATTGTAAAAGCAAACTTAGCAAATAGTTTAAGGTTATTTACCTAGAGAGATTGTGAGCGTAACAAAGAGAGAATTGTAATAGTTTTCTTGTTCATAATCTAGAGAAGATATTTTTCTTCGAATCACTTTCTTGCGTGTCTTCTGTTTTCTAAGTCTTTTCGTCTATTATTATTCTGAATTCCGCCTCTATAATAATAATCCCCAAGGTACAGAGATCAATACGTATCAGTGGTGGCGATGTTAAGGAAGAAAATGACGATGGAGAACTGTAATATGTTGAAATATTTTTATCTCATTGATATGCTTGTTTTTCATTAATAGGTTTATTTCTTATCTATATAGCAAATCTAATCATTGAGAACTTGTTGAAAATTTAATTATCAGTAGTTGTTACCGTATTCATCTCGTATATGTCGAAGAAGAAGTTTCAATGGTCATGCTCCTGAAATTAGAATCTTATTCGCAGACGGGAAAAATTATTATTTATTTTTTTGAACAGTCAAAATCATGAACAGTATAGAAAAGGTTCGATACATTTTAGACTATTGTATATGCGATTAATTGAGATGTAAGTGCTGATTAGGTTTGTGTTCTAGGTACAGATCATGTGAGAGTGAGAAGAATTAACTTGAAGAATCGGTGGTTAATACACAGTTTTACGCCTACATGTCCAAAAGTCAATTGCATTAAAAACTAAAAGTCAGTTTTCCCGTAAATATTTTAGCTTATCCTTGGTAAAGAAAATCACAATCTTCTTGTATTAATTAAAATGAAAAATTAAACTCTCCTTTGACGTATAAAGAATCTTAATTATTTATTACTTTTAACCAAAAATTCATCCTGTATAAGAATATCTTTAGGAAATTAAAATCTCCTTTAATGTATAAAGATTCTTGTATTAACAATTTCAATGTTTATTACCTTAATGAAAACTTTATTACTGCCCATATTTACCCATAAAAGAGAAGTATAAAAACACACACATTCATCCAGAAACTTATTATAGAATATACATATATCAATCACATCATGGTTGTATCTTCATACACAAACTCTTTGATGGGTCTTTTGATTCTCTTATTCGCTATCACCGCATCAACTGCAACAAGAGATGTCATAACTTCTGATCCCAACGACGAAGCACACTTTGATGCTCACCAAATCTGTCCTCGGGTCAAAGATAAGGATTTCTGTGATATGGTAATGGAGAGCTATGTTAGTATCTTTGGGTTTGATGTTAAAGAAGTGGGGACTATTTTTATTGATGTGTCAAAGAACATGGCGGGATTCGCAAACAGCAAAATATTGGAATTGATTCCCAAGGCTCCCGATGCTCAAAAGGCTCGCCTTGAGCATTGTAATCAGATTTATACATCCTTTCCACAAAAAGATAAGGGAATCCTAACTCAGTTACTAGAGAAAAAGGATTATGTTGGATTAAATAGAGAAGCAGGTATTCTTGCAAAACACACAACTGATTGTGAAGACTCCTTCAAACCGGCACCATCTCCCATGACAAGGGAAAATAGTAATTTCTTTAATATAATCGATATGATATCAACATTCTCATATCTTCTTATTCACTAATGAAGAAAATAATTATTTTCTTTTAGGTTTAAATGTTAGAAAAAGAAATTATTTTTGATTTTCTACATTAATAAATAAATTTCATTTAAATTGAGGGACCAAGTCAACAAGAATCTCTTCTCCTCTTCAAATAAAACAGTGTATTGTATCTGCACTAATAAATGTGCAGAAAATATTTACTTAAACCTAACGCCTGCAATGATAAACTAGAAGATCGAAAAATTGTCGCAAAACTAAATTACCTAAAGCTGGTGAACTTGGAGGAAGAACGGCACTCCTTGGTACAAACCCGTTCTCCTAAAAAGAATTTACGCCACAATCGTTAATTAGTGTTTTTAATACATTACACAAGGACACCTTTGAATTATTGATAATACTTACGGGAGCAAATAAGATTCCTCTAAGGATCTTGCCATTAACATTTGCAGTCATTAGGAATCCTGAATCGAATGCTCCATCCACTTTACCTCGAACATCAGCTCCAATCTATAACATAAAACAGATGTGGATGGTTCAATAAAGTTTACACACACAAATAAAGGATGGTTAAATAAAAAAAAAAGACTAAAGCAATAATAAAGCGAACTTACCAAGGAATGCACTGGCATAGCTTCAATTGGTTTATGATCCATGGAAAATTGTCCTTCTGTCCAGCCTACGTTCATATGTAGAAACTGTTACTTGCTTTGGGGGGTGTCTAGGATTTTCTCTAGACACAAAATGAAAATCTTGTGGGCTACTTCGAATGCTACTACTAATCTGATCGGGTTGAGTCTCTACGACATTGTTTGCATTTGGATTAAGAAAACGTTGCTTCAACAAACATAATGGACGAGGTGTTGCTTTAATCGGTGTCTGCTCTTGGTCAGATTGGGAAGGTGATGAATTCCGCGACAATGAAAGGGAGTGTTCTTCTTGTTCACTTTGCATGGCTTAGAATCACTTGTTTTCCGTTTCTTTGCGTGTGCAGCATCTGAAGTCGAAATTGAGTAAAGATTAATGGAGGTTTAGGGTGTGAAATTGATGAAGATGAAACTGGATTTCGATTTCGACGAAGAATAAAGGATTCGAGAGAGATTTTGATGAAACTGCTGCTGTTCGAGAAAGAATAGATAGAGAGACGGGATTCATTGGAAGAAGAAGAAGGTGGGAGGAAAAATATTTTTTTTGGAGGTGGCCAGGATTCTATCCCAGGACTTCTAAGTCGATTCCGGTTTTTTGTTTTTTTTTTATTTTATAAAAATGTCCTCAACATTATAATTATTTACTTCTGTTTAAAGTAGGAAAAATATCAAGGAGGGGCAATGAGGTCCTTTCATCGTTGAACCAAATCCAAACCTTTTTGTGAAATTGGGAAAAAAAGAAGTCATGTCTCATTTGACACAAAGTCACCATTTATAGAGTCCTCCCTCACTTTGCTCGGTCGGCCTAATTATGCAAGAACTTGAGTTAAACCAAAAAATAAAACCGGTAAATAAAAAAATAATGAAAACTGATTCAACGAAAATGTCCCGTCGACTGTATTTCCATCCAAATAGTCAATTTGGGGAAATTGACTTGTCAATTTCGAAGCGGTTTGAATCAATATTTGATTGAACAAACGAAGCTCTCACTAACAGTAACACTCTTGAACCTCACACGTGCATCAGGTCGGCTGAAAGATAACCTGAGATTGCACAGCACTCGGCAAGATAATGGATGCAGCAATAGGACTAGCTAACTGATGGTATAGGAGGCACAAGAAAATGAAACTCAGTTGTAGTAGCATGATGATAAGCAGGTGAAGTCGCAGGATACACAAAACAGGGTGCAGCAGCAATAATTGGTGCAAATAGAAGTCATAGCTGCAGTGGAACCATGTTGCTGATAGAAGAAATTGGCGCAGTCGGTAGGTGTTGTGGCAATACTATAGAAAATAGCTCATACCCTGGTGGATTACCAAAATTAGCAGGCTGATGTAATTTTAAAGTGGTAAGTAAGGTTGTCGTTCACTCGGACTTGTAAAGATTCGAGTTTTTAAATTTAATAAAAATATATACAAAAATATTACAAAGGTGCGAGAGTTACCGGGACTTAGGATTCCACCAAATTTCATTCATGTGATTCAAATAATAATTCCAATCAATTATAGCTCAAATATAAAAAAAAAAAATATGGACTCTTTTTCTTTGCCAAAAGTAGATTTTGAAAAGCAATGGCTGTGAATCAGAAGCATGATGTATCAAAAATACATTGACCAAGCATACATCATCAAACAATATCACACCCATTCAATAAAAATCATAAATCAATTAAAAATCAATGCAAATAGTCATAAAAGAATTATTAGAATTACCACATGAGTGAAATAGGGCTTCCTCCAACATCCCAGTGTTGGGGTTTAGCTCCTCATATTAGAAATATGCTCAAAAGTTGATTTCATTGATCAAATAAGGTGTTTTTATTAGAAAGGACGAGCTATAGTTACAGAAAGCTTGTTGTAAGGAAAGTAATGGTCGCTGAAGGATTAAGCAAAGACAATAAAAAACGATAACAGGTTTCTGTAGTTGAATATAAGAATGCTTCTGCGACGGTTCGGTGTGGGTCGAAGTTCTTCGTGTTCTTCGCGACTGTCAATGTGCGTCTTATGTTCTTAAGCTCCGCACCAGCAGAAAACAGCAGCAGGTAGCTTTCTGTTCGTCTTGATTTCTAACTCCTCAGCCCTCCTCAACCCCCCAAACTCTCGACACCCCTTATATATGACCCAAAAAATCTATTTATATCAAAAATACCGATTAAATCTCTCCAGAATCTTCCAAAATCTCTTCCTTTCTCTTCGCGGCAAAGTTGCGCCAATTTCTTGTTTTAGGATTTCCACGCGTTTCTGAGCTTTCCTTTTGATTCTAAACTCTTCCTTAGATAGATATCAAGCTTTGGGAAGAAAATCTTGCCTTTAATCTCTCTAAAATTTCCTAAAACAATCCACACACGTGACTTTCCATATTTTGCTGTTGGGATAAAAATCCGTCGATTGAGCCCAGTTTAATCGATTTCAACACCAATGTTAGATTCCTAGACCCATAAGGAGTCTACCCTATGAAAATCAGAGGTTTAATCGACCTCAAACTCCTCCAAATCACTACCACCAAAACTGCCAGAAACGTGTATATATTTTGGTTTTGGTTTCCCGCCAAAATTTAAAATTTGAACGTTAAGGGGTAAGGTTACCCCTTATCCAGTGGTCGCCCCTTATCCGTTACTGGAGTCCGCATAACACTCGTCCCTTGGGTTACATTTATCAACTTTTCGAGCCAATTTTGACGCAAAAGCTTATTTCTCCAAAAACACCTACAAAGAGATAAAATATCAAAATAAGTACAAAAATGGGTACTAACAATATACACAATAGAGATGAAAATAGACATATAAATGCGTCTATCACAGGCGCAATGAAAATAGCTCAGCAGCAGAAGGCAAACCAGAAATAGTTGAGTACGAAAGCTAAGAGATGACAACAACACTAATTGATGTAGAGGAAACATGGCAGCAGCAGCAGCAGCAGATACGGCAAAAAATAGCTGAAGTGGATGAGGATAAGCACCAAAGTCTGCAATGGAAAGAAATCCTTTGGAGAAGAAAACCCCCAACAAAGATTGCAGCGATGCACAATATTGGGAAGAATCCACATAAAACCAGCAGGTAAAGCACATGAGGAAACACCAGCACTCTCATAGCAAGATAACCTAGAACACCAACTTAAAGCAGAAATAAGCTTGTAAAACATAGAACACCAACCGACAGCAATAGAAGCACAATTTCCAAGTTCTATGGTTTCTTTCACTCTAACATCACCAACACTATCAACAGAAATGATTGAATGGGCATATGCAACATTAACCAACACTCTCGCAAAAACACCAACAAAATCAGCAGAAGTAAATAGAGTTGATTGCATATGGAACCACCAGGAAGCAAAATGAATTTCAAAATCTTCCTTTAAATCTGATGTTAGTTGTTATTGCATACCACCAACACCATAGCATCATCCATATCCACACAAATGCAGTATCTAGTAGCAGCTAAGATTTATTGCACAACAATTTCAACTGATTTCCAGCATTTAACATTCAGCACTTGTATCACTTAGTACTCCTGAAGAAAAAGTAGTGACAGCAAAATCCATTGAAAACACAACACTGGCACTCCTTTGCTTATTCATGTACCAACAATTTTAATACTCGGCACAAGTGAAATCCATCGAAACATACTCACATAATAGGAACAGATTCAGGAATTAAATCCTTTTATTTTCCAACAAACACAAAGCCCTAACTAAGATAGAAATTAAACAAAGGAAAAAGATAAGGAATAAAAGCCACACTCACAATTGAAAGCAATGCTAGTATTGAAAACTATAATGATATTGAATTGGATAGAATAAATTGTTGGGTGCAATAATCAACATAAGGAAAAAATCAAATAAGCAAAAGCTATTGATACTTAGCTACTTTATAATGGAAGTGATCGATTCGATGAAACGGACGGGCTCCCCAAATCTCTGCAACAGCAACAAGGAAAAACTTTGGAAAAACAGAGTGAATCACGTGTTCAACACGCTGTCCTAAAGACATTAGCGCCCGGCTAAACTCAAGAGTGATGCTACAGCCCTCACATGACGGATATCTCCAGGATAAAACACCCTACTACACCTACTACTAGCATATGTAGTAGATGCTCAAATTGAGCTTGGCAACTCCAAAAAAAACCTTAAGGAAAATCGCGAACGTTAAAGAAATCACTAAAAAATATTTTCCCTTGGAAGTCTCTCTAAAAAAATAGAGAATCCCCTTTCCCATTGATTTTACAGAAGTAGAGAATTTGTTTATATAATGGAATAATACAACTTAAAAAGAAGAACTCCCCGATGTCGGACTAAAAAGTTTATATAGTCTCTTAAAACTACTATAAAAAATGGAAACTCCACAATGTGGGACTAATAAGTTTCATTCACAAAGAAAACAATTAATTAATTTTATTTAGTTAAAAACCTTGAAGTAATAATTAATAAATATTGTTTCCAACAATCCCCCACATGAATGAAAACCTCAATAAAACATGAAAATACATATAGATCTTGGTAAATCAACATCCCAATCTCACGACCCAAACAGACTGAACAGATAGACAGATCATGCAAGTGTTGAAATCATACTAATCATACTAAATTTTCTACAGAGAATCACCTCAATGATAATTAAGAAAACAAATTCGGTCAGAAATGACGCAAAACAAAGCCTCACCTCTTCAGGATACTACTACAATCAGTGTAGTCAATCTCGGCCGTCTCGGCCGAGATTTCGGCGATTTTTCCGTTTCCGGACACTGGGAACTGATATCAACATTTTCGCCGAGACGAAATCTTACCGGGAAACTTCCCGGAATTTCCAGTTTCGGCTGCAATCTCGGCCGGAATCTCGCTTTGGTTCTAACTGTGTCATCGTTTTCATTCAAAGAATCTTTCATTTTTATCCGCGGCATGAATCTTCCTTTTTATTTTAACAATACTAATTCCTGCATGCGATTGACTACACTGAGCCATACACAAATCGGTATCACCACTACCTGATCCATCAACATCACTATAGACCAAAAATTTCACATGTTTGATTCTCTAATTAGGGAGGAAAATTTCTTCTGATCTAACACCATTATCACCCTATTAATGTTTAAAATTCTCTTACCAACCTTGTTTCTAGAGTTCATTGATCTCCTTTCCTCTTTTTAATTTCTCCAAACTCATTGTCCATCAAACATGCTCTTCTTTAGATGATTTCCTTTAGCAAAACCAAAGTCTTTACATCAAAGCTTCTACATAAATTACTTCTGGAAGAGAGTTTAAGAGAGTGAGAAATTCAATGCTTAAAATGAGAGAGTTAAGCTTCTCATTCGTTTTGTTACCGCTTATCATGGTGGGTATACAGGTGTTGCGGAACTGACTGTACATGAGATTTGCGCGACACATGTAATCACACTAGATTCCCATACAAATTTAATAAGTTTACATGTGCAAAATGTCTGCTTTAGAAGACTATCAGTGCTCCGAGATTCCACCGAGTATCTCAGCGAGAAAATTTTGTACCGGCATCTCGGACCCAGCCGAGACAGTCATAGATACGAAATCGACCACCTTGACTACAATTAAATTTGGAGTTTCTTCCTTGTTCTATAAAGTAATTACCAGAAATCTATGATTTAATCATGTTCAACAACAAAAATTAAGCCACAAAAACATTAGATTTTTAAGCAAAATCGGAAAATAAAATCTCGGATCTAAAACATAAAACTAGAAGTATCAGTAGAGAATTACTCGAAGAAATTGAAATTAAGATTAATGGGATTTAACGATTTTTACCTCGGAGAAAGAATTAGGTTTTCAATGTTGCTTCTCTCCTCTCGTTGCTCCAAAGTAAGTTAGAGCAAAGATAGTGGTGATTTTTGGAACTACCAATACAGAACTCATCCGAACCATCGGGTATATCCAACGGCAATAAAATTAAGGATTTTACTTATTCTTTTCTTTTTTTCTTTCTCCTGTGACGGAATAAATAAAAAAATTACTTACGTCTCTCTGCCACATCAGATTTGAGGGCAATTAGTTGGCTGTTAAAGTAACGAACTTATTGGGCTCGATGCTAGCGGATTCCCAAGAAAAGCATGGCTTAGTATAGTAGTACCTAAGGTTGCCATAAAAGCTAGCTAGATGCTTTTCTTGTAAGTTGTCACATCCTAGTTGCCAAATGAGCTCTAAGCAAACTTGTGTCGTGAGAAAAATATTGGATCGTAGTTGTAGATTGAGGATCACCTATCGTTGTCATTACTGTAGTAATGGGCATTAGCAGATCTTACGCTTCTAGTTGTAAACTGAGGCTCTAATGTGAAAAATTAATAACCATTGTAAGCGTGAGCCTCTAATGTGAAAAGAAATTTGGTCGATGATCTAAACCAATAACAAAGGTTTTTCTCTTGTGAAATGAAATTGATGGTTAGAAAGAGATTTGTAAAGAAGAAATAGATTTTCAGGTTCCAAGTTAATTGGAAATTACCAATGGTTAGCAGTGTTTTGGACTGAAAAATAAAATTTACGATTATGCCGTCAATCTTAAACGCTCCTGTTTTTTGCACAAAAAATTCTTTTAAGGGGTTTCTTCACACTGCTGCATTAGCACTGCAAAACTATGAAGAAGAAAATGAACCTTCTTCCACCTAATTTACCCTCCGATTGAACTATTTCTGATGAAGACTTTCCTAGAGTGTTCATCAGAATTGTACCAGATATCACACAATACACAGCACTTAACCTCAACTGTTGATGCGGAAGTAAGAAAGACTTTTCAGAACCAAGGCATCCACCATACACACAAGGTTTTCGTGCGAGACAGCTTCGCCAATCAGATGACGAGCTTGACCTTCTACACCAAGAGGTAAACACGGTGCCGCACCAACACCAACCACGATACCTTGCAGCCATGCTTCTATGTTGCCAATTGCCCTGTTTTCAAAGGAAATAAAATCTTTAGTAGCTATTTAACAGATTCTTGGGAAGCCAAATTGTTAACTCTAAAACTACATTTCAGAATAGAAATTCATTGCCACATATATGGTCATTTTCCAGGAGTTTGTCCGAAAGAATCTCAGGATTTTTACAATATCCTTTTGACATACCGAGTCTACGGACATGAGTGTTCAAATGTATATAGTGAAACATGAAACTCAGACCTGAGTGTGGGGATTCTGAATTTCCACTCCACTAGACTTGTGAGATTTCGTCCACTCTACAAGAGGATCAGGAATGAAAGTTTGAAGAACACTCATTAGAGTCTCTCTGTGTGTTCTAAGCACCGAATATGTGATTTCACAGACCTTCAAGAAAGACCCTTCGTATCCAGTTATGCCCAACCCGTCAATCATGTTCTGTGGATGGAGCAACACACACATCAAACATTCATTTGTTGACACAACTATTTTATAACATATTTAGAAACAAAATAGTTGTAAGTTGTCACTCTACCTGGGTTAATCTGAAAGGCACTAGCTCAGGTTTCTCCAATGTCAGACCCGTCTCAAACAAACAACTGAAATTGACGTGAACACAATCGCCGGTTGTGGAATTAAAAAGGATATTCTCCCCATGCCTGTCGCCAAGGCCGAGAATGTGCCCAACCATAGACCAAACAGCAGCTAGCATAAGCAACTCGAACTCTAAACCAAGCAGCTGACTCCGAAAATATTGTCAACAACCATTTGTGGAAGATTGGAGGGGACAATGGAAAAACTTTGGTCTTCAACATCTCACCCTCGGAGACCTTGCCTTGACATTGGACATATATCCGTTTAATCACGGGATTAGTTTTCTGCCTATCAAATTTCCCATGGCAGTATGGATATCTTGTAGTATATGTCGTAAAAGCAGAGATCTATACTATTTTGTTTGCACTTGATTTTTCTTCAGAATGATACTAGACACGTAATTTTGTGCTCTAAGTATTGGAAGTTAGGAAATCATCTCCAAGTCGCTATTAAAAATGCTCTGCGGAAGTAAATTTCTGAGGAAGATTCCAGTTTATCCGTTAACTAATATGGGTCTTTTCCTTATAGCAATATATAATGTGTAAATTATAGCAATATATAATGCGTAAATTAAGAAAAACATTTGGCCACGTGCAAAGTTAAGGCAGATCAGTTATCCCTACTAATGTGTCTATTATCTGTAACTTGTAAGCAGATGCACCTTCTTGCACGATATCTTTCCTTATGCATTTGTTTCTATCTCAGGAAGAGAAAAGTGATATCTTAAGCAGTTAGATAAAGGTGCAAGCGAGATTTTGGTATTTACATGTATCACTAATACTTGATGCAGGGACGGAACCGAGAGTAATCTTACTTTGCAAAAGTGATATGATATGTACTGCTTACAAATAGGCCGTCTTGCATGCAAGACATCATTCTCAAATTACTGAAACACATGGGAAATTTGAAATGGTAATAGATTTTAAAATTTAATACGTACCATCTCAGATATCCAAGGCATCCAGTCACACACTTGACGAAAAATGGTAAGCGCCAGACATGTTTTTGGGTAGCTACAAAAGATAATGCACAGCATGCTAAGAGCAGTCACTGCAATTTCGGGTGTAAACATGGATTTGTTGATTCCACTTGGTTTTAGGAATCAAACAAATGAAAGAAGTGATTCTCGCATAGAAACCGCATGTTCATTGTCCTGCTCGTGCTTCATTGTACAATGAAGCCCAACAAGAGCATTAATCCAACTTTTGAGCTCTTAGCATGTTGTGCATTATCTTTTGTCGCTTCCAGGTGAGATACCAATATCTCTATTCCCCGCATTTACATAACCAACAGAATCAGGACCAAGTTTACCTATGGCGACGCCAAGGCAACACCTGCAAGCAAAGTTTTGGAGAGTACATCATATTAACAAAAAAAATCCGGCTTCCAGATATGCACAGAGAAAGTTTTAGACATTCGAACATATGCACTGCACATAGCTACATGATGTTTTTTGAAGTATATAGTAAGTACCATGTAGTGAAGGTAAATTTGTTATCTACACCAATCAGAGAGTTTCCCCGCATATTCACCTTATTCTCAAGGCTATCCGTGTTTTTCAATGATTCTGGGAAAGCATTCACTAGATCTCCAGCAGTAAGCTCAACCACGTCATCTGGACAACTTGAATACAGTATATTAAGGCAAGCACACATGCAGGAATCATAGACAGTACTTCTGCAACACAAGCCCATTAACATAAGTTAATATTTTATTGTTAATAGCATCATAATTTTGAAATGGAATTAGCAAGAAGTACCAGAAGAAAACACCTGAATGTTGGGTGTTCTTTCTCATTGTGACCTAATATGGACAAGATTGAGAAAACAAGATTTTCCATCGGAACAACTTCAGCATCACTTACGGTTGTTGGGACACGTGCAAAGAGTACATGCCGCGGATACAAATGATGCATTGGTAAGGCCGTCCATATACAGAGTTCCTTCAGTTAGACATTTACTGATAATCTTAAGGTAAGGGTCACCTCTGGTTGTATGTGAGATTAATCAAGATACCAAGGCCATCTGGATATTCCAACAAATAACTTATGAAAGCACTTCAAGTATACTACAGGAGACACCGTCATAGTGGAGCTATCTATGAATATTGATGCTACATATAGGAGATCTGTAATCAAGGAATCAGGGGGTTGTTATCAAGCTTTGATCAGTGAAATTTCTGAAATACAGAAGACATATCATTACAAGAATTTGAAGAAAAACTACTTAAAGAGTATAAATAGTTTTCCCTTAACGGAAGAAACACAACGCTTAAGCAATACATCCTAGAATTTGTGCACATGCTGCACACATAAACCATTATGGTGTGGCTTGGGGAACCTTTCACCAATGCAATGAACTTCCACTGATTTGATTCATATAAGATAAAGTCCACAACAACAAGAACACATATCATGTCATCCAAGAAAAATCCTCTGTCTCCTGAACGGAGAAAGGATAGGAGGTATCCAACTGTCTCGAAAATTACTCCATGACAAGATCTGTAAGACCGACTTATAAATTAGTAATACTCATGGACATGATAAGAAGGTCTTCTTCTTATGTTATATATGTCTCTGGCGGCAGCAATAACCAACCATTCACAGCCATTATCTTCAAAATAATCAAACTCATGAGAGTAAAATACTAACCTGAATTCAGGTCGGAGAAGAAGATTAGGAAGAAGAGAACGAAATCTATTCTCAAATTGATCATCATCATCAACTCCATTATTTACTGCTTGTGAAGAAGAAGAAAACGAAAGAGATTATTTCTCGAAGTTGATGAATTAGACTTGAGAGTTCCGCCATTAAATCTCTCACTCTCTCTACTGGTTTGGTTTCCCTCCATATTCCCCGCTCTGCCATCAAAATGTAAATAACGAATGAAGGTTCTCTTATACACTTCTATATTTTAAATTGACAGTTCTGCAATTTTGTGATATACATTCCAACGGCCCATTAGCTCAGTTGGTTAGAGCGTCGTGCTAATAACGCGAAGGTCGCAGGTTCGAGACCTGCATGGGCCATTTGTTATTGTGGAGAGGTCTTTTTGTTTTTTTAGCATGTTCTTCACTAAAGTTCTACATCCCTACCATTGCCGGGGAATCACCATGCAACTAGTTTTTTAATTTCAATGGCTAAAATTTCGTTGATAGTTATCATGTTTCCTAGTTGGATAGACACCGAGAGGAGGTTACAAAAGCCTACATATAAAAGAGAGCCTAGATACAACTTTCACATTTGGTTTTCTCTACGACTTCTTCTTCTTTGGTTATTTTCTTAGTTCTCTTTAGTTTTATTTTCTTTCTTTTTTATTTTTATTTATTTTATACTTTTTAGGTATGCCTAGCTAATTAATTAATTGATTAGGGATGATTTCAAAGTCTTTGATGATGAAACTTCAATTATTTTTACAAGTTGATTTCTCTTGTCTCTATTGCTTTTTGTGTCTAAGATTATTGTTGGGTTGTTTAATTGACAATATAAATTAACCTAATAATTTTTCTTCTAATAGTATTGGGTTGTGTGATACGTGTAATAGTCACTCAATTCTGTACATAAGGAGTCAATCGCAAAATCTGACAGGGTATTCTGTTAATTGATTGTGTATAGAGATAACACTAGTAAGCAGACCGAGATTATGCGTATGATGCTTAGGATCAACCTAATTTACAAAACGTAAAGCATTCGATTAATTTACACCCTAAGTGCGCTACTTCTTGGTGGGTTAGTTGGATAAAATTGGTAGTGGAGCTCTTCCGTATCCAGTGGCAACAGGAATTCCGGGGAAGCAGAGCTTGTTGCTATTCTACGGTTGGTAACAATATAAATTTAAGGAAAAAACGAGTATTTTAATTAAGTTTTTGTTCAGTGATGACGAAGGATTCCTTGATCATCTTTCTTCTTATTGTTCAATCTTTATTATTTTCTTCGTTCAAAACCTTTAAAAAAAATTGGTTATTTTTAACAACTGAAAACTCCTTACTCTTCGTGGGAACGAACTCGTTGCCATTATATTACCAGTTAATTGTGTGAAAAGAAGTGATTAACTTGTTGTGGAAGCGACGTGCATCAAAGAGTCACCTTTGAACCTATATAAATCCCACTCGCTCTCAATTGCATTATGTTTTTTTTTTTTATAGTCATAAACTAGTACTAGAAAATTATAGTTTGCATTTGCGATCAAGTGTTAAAGAAGAGTTTGAGCCATATTTATTCACACTCGAAGTGCTGCGAAGAACACCAAAGGAATTGTTAAATGCTGGAGACATATGCCATACAATGTAACATCATTAAGTACAGGGCATTAAATGTCTTAAGTAAAGAGATTACTCGCCTCAATACACCCAAGTAAGTTTGCTTAAGTTTACTTTAGATTGATAATCTCTTTCAATTCATCTCCTCTTGTTTTTCCATTTTGGTAACCAAGTATTGCGGGAGTTGTAATACTAGGTGAATACAATTGTTATAATATTGTAATGAAATGGCAGAGATAATACCAAAGTTGTATTATTGTCGAAATCGGTAACTAAGATTATCCAACATGGACCATCATAAAGCGAATATGCTAATACTGGACCATCTCAGAGCTAATTGTAAGAGACGAGTTTGCTGAATCCGACTGAATTTCCTTATCAAATTGAACTTAATTACATGTTCTATTTGTTTAATGCCCTGATTATAAAGAAGGTAGTCCATAGTCTTTGTGGTCGAAGTACTGTAAGGATGAATTCTTGTAACTAACATAGGTTAGTCGTGGAAGAGTACGAGAGATTTTAATGTATTTAAATCCTTGAGGATATTTAGAGAGAGCTTAGGAGAGTCTAAGTAATTTGGGAAAGTTTAGGAGTCTCGGGATTTTAGAGAGTTTATTTTTCTAGAGAGTTTAGGTGTCTAGAGAGTTTGGGGTAGTTTATTAGAGAGATTTGAGAGAGTCTAGGAGTTCGGAAAAGTTCAAATGATTATGTTTTTTAAACTTATCTAATAAAAGATTTTCCTAAAATTTAGTAATTTACCTTACAAAAAACTGTAGATCTTAATACTAATCTAATAAGCAGAAGAGTCAATGAGTTATAAAAACTACAACTTACACAAAACTCGCATAATATACATAGTACAAGTGAGTATCTGGATAAAAATTAACTATATATGTAACCACAGCTATACCTGCGGTTTGCATTTGGGAAGCAAAGATATTGAAAATTCGTCCAAACCAAAATACAACACATAAAACCAGCATACGTTAGATCTAACCGGAGAAAACCACTTACAAACATAAATTTAGATGAAGGACCTCGACCCTACATGAAAACAATGTAGAACTTGAATAGATCTTGCAAATGAATCCATATTATATTCAAAACTTAATTACAATATCATCAAGCTCGAGAACAATAATAATCAAACTCATTAAGATATATTATATAAAATGAGTTAGACTGGTAGCATCATCAAACTATGTTTATAAACTCGCAAGAGTTGCTATCTCAAGCTTGTTTTTCAAGTTTAGGTGATCAAAACTATAAGTCTTGATTTCTAATCTACTGATAGCTATGTCTCGGATTAGAATAGAATGTGTAGTTGAGCTTTAGACTTCACAATGTTCATCGATTGAAAACGAAGATCTACTGAGGAGAGCTTGGATGAACTTCATCAACAAAAGGTATATGGAGACTAAAACTTATCTATCACTCAGAAGTCTATTCTATTTTATCTCCTATTGAGACTAAGTCGTATAGATATATAGACTTTTACATTATACACATTTGATATTTCGAGATGAGTTTAACTCGCTTATATCTTTCTCGAAATATGTGTTGGAAAGATTTTTGCCTTAGCTACATTCATCATTATTCTTGACGAGTTTAGTTGGAAACAATTTATTTGTTGGAAACTAAATAATAAGTCAAAAGATGATCATGTGAAAATTGCCTTGAAACATCTTACATGATTTGTGTGAGACAGTCATTTGATATAGACTCAGAATGTTTCGTATTGATCATTTGATCACTTGAAAATTACTTATAAGCTAATAATTTGTGTGAGACAGTTATTGTCGTCTTCTATGGATGTTTCAATGATTGAAATGGGAGTTTAGAACAAATAACAATTGTCTGGATATAGCACAGTATGCATACCAATATGCAAACTGTTGTGGTATGATTCAGGTCCGGGAACCAAGTTTGCATACCAGTATTCAAACGGTTTTAATTGTCAAAGTCCGGGAACAAAGTTTGCATACCAGTATGCGAACGGTTTCACCTGAGTTAGGTACGGAACAGTATGCATACCGGTTTGCGAACTGTCGGACGTGACCAAAGGCCGGAACTTAAGTTTGCGTACCCATTTGCAAACTGAGTTGTTTAAGTTCTAAAATCGGTTAAGTATGATTTCATACTCATGAACAAATGCATTTATAAATTAAGGAATGCAATCTTTGCAAAACCGTGGCTAAATGTTCATGAATTGATTGTCATGAATCAAATCTGATTTTGTCTCAATTGTGTCTTCTTTAGGTATTGTTACCCATATCTAAATGAAGGTATATTTCATTTGTGTGTAACAAGATAAGACCATCTAACAGTGGAGATATATTGCTTTGGTTTTAAGCAAACTTAGCTTGAATCGTAAATCAGGTTTTCATCTAACGGTGAATATTGATTTCTTTGTTTCGAAGCTATCAAACCCTGATTTAAAGACTATATAAGAAAAAACTATAGAAACTGGAAAACCTAATACCCACACCTCATGTGTGATACTAGTTGTGACTAGAGTCAATTCTCCTTTAACCTAGGTTTTTCCTATAACTGGAAAACCTAATCCCCAGACCAAACTATTTTCTCTGTATTTGCGTGTTCTGATCTTAGTTGTTTTATTATATTGAGTACTATCTTCTCTAAGATTTGCTCGAGATTTATCTCCGATAGGTAAGATACAAAAAGTAATCACAAAGCTCTTCGTCTCATTCTTTGTGATTCCATAATAACTTGTTCTACTACCATATAGTTAAGTTATTGTGAGGTGATTGATATTTATAGGCTGTTCTTTAGGAATATAAGACCGGATTATCAATTGGCTCCTGTTCACCTTGATTTATCAAAAGACGGAACAAAACTTCATAGGTATATCTGTGGGAGAAAGATTTATCCATCAAAATAGACTTTTCTGTGGGAGACAGATTTGCTTATAAAGTCTTCGACTTTGGGTCGTAGCAACTCTTAGTTGTGGGTGAGATCAGCTAAGGGAATCAAGTGCGTAGAGTCCTGCTGGGATTCAGAGGCGTAAGAAACGCGACTGTACCTAAATTGGTGTGAGACTTGGTTAGGGCTCAACTACATTCCAGTCCGAAGTTAACTTGTAGTGGGCTAGTGTCTGTAGCGGCTTAATACAGTGTGGTGTTCAAATCTGGACCAGGTCCCGGAGGTTTTCTGCATTTGCAGTTTCCTCGTTAACAAAACTTGTGGTGTGTGTGTTATTTCTTTTCCGCATAATATTTGTTTATATAATTAAAATATCACAGGTTGTGCGTAGTTCAATAAATTGGTAAATCCAACGTTTGGTTGTTGATTGAAATCGATTGACACTTGAACATTGGTCTTTGGTACCGTTCAAGTTATTTCTCATAATAATTAATCAGGCTCACGGATTTCTATCTATTTGATTTGCTGATTACATTGAGAAACAGAGATATAACTCTTTGATATATTTCCTTGATTGAGTCTGACTGTCTAGTTGATTCTCTTGGAATTATATTGGATTTAGTCCATACAGATTGCCGAATGAAATATTGGGTGTGGTTGTTAGACCCCCGCTTTTTCAGATACGATATACCACAAGACATTGCTAGTGATTCTAATTTTTTTTAATTAAGTACTACAATTTCCACATGCACCTAAAGTCTAGGCTCGAAATATAAAGTTAGCAAATGCAAAAATCTATCTTGCAGTAAGTTCTACATCACTTAAAATAAAAAAGTTAAGAGACAATAATTTTATTTTATAGCGTGGAATACAATTGAAGGATAAGAAAGTTCTAAGGTATATGTGGATAATCTCATGCTATTTTATTTATCCAACCAAAATCTCTCACTTTTTGAGAGATTTTGTCTACGCACAAAAACCTCATCAAACTCCCTCAAATTAAAAGATCCCCATAGTTCTAGCGTTTTACCACTAACAAGAATTTTAAGAAAATCTCTCATGACCAACAAGTAATTTTTAGGGATTTTGAGAAATTCCCTATAAATCCATCACCACTAACAGAGATTATAAATGATTTTAGAAAACTCTCCCATAACTAACAGGTGATTTTTTACTCCCACAAACTACACTAATATCTCTCAAATTCTCCCACAACTAACCTCCGGTAAGATAATCTAAAACGAAGTGTATGTGTTAATAACAATGAAATTGAAACTGTATGGTTCATATACTTGTTATTTTATGGATTTGTACAAGGATACAAAAAACCTTGATCAATTGTATTCCTTAGCTATGTTAAAGCTATGTTAATGCAAATTTTTTTCTTTTTCATAATTACGTAAGATCTTGGTTCATTTTTTATTGATATCATAGGTTGTTGATCTTCTCTGACATTTTTGATATATTGCTAAGTATGAATAAGATTGATAAAAGAAACATTCTAATGACACGGAACACTATGCCCCATGTTGAAATGCCAATTGTTTCAGATTAACAATGGCAAGGTGTATTCATAATAAAGTTAAAATATAATTCCAAAAATATTAAACTGTCAAACAACTTACAACTATTCGTTTCCTTCGAAACTTAGTTCGAAACTCAAATAACGTAGTTAAACTTCAACATAGTTCGCTAAACAAATAAAATGATAGTTGAAATTAAACTCAATTATTTTGAATACTCCATATTATGTAACTTGTCCAACTTAAGATTATTAGAAGTGACCAATCAAACAAGCACTCACCACCTATAATAATTCACATACAAGTTAGCATATCTCTAATAAAAATCTACCATAAATGTCATGACGAATTCAGAACATTGGAGCTACCAACCCTATATTCAAAATAAATAAAAAATCACCGCACTAGAAGAATAAAGATCCAAAAGTATATGAGAATACACACAAGATTATATATTCTAGTAGAATAACGAAACATTTACATAATTGTTATTTTTCTGCAAGCATGGGAAACTTGATTTCCTATAATTGAAAAGTTTTGTTTTTGTGATTTCAATGTTATTTGGTAAGTTGTTCGACTAGAAAAACTAAAGTTATTTTTCAGATCTTGAGAGAGTTGTTTTTTCCTGATAGTAATCTTCATTTAGTTTTACAACAAATAAGAGATACTTGATCTTTTCTTGACGTCCAAATATAACCAAGCAATAACGTCATAATAGGTACCTGGAAAAATAAACTCATATAAAATATTTGTAAAGATGAAAAAGTTTGTTAAAAAAAGTTATTACATGTATTTTTCACACATCTTAATAAAGTTATCTTTACTTTATTATGATTTGTAGAGTAACTTATCTTTACTTTGCAGGATAAATTCTACCAAATGTTTGAATCGGGTGAATACCCATGAGGTTAGCTGAAGGAGATTTTGAAGAATAATATTCGCCGAGTTGTCGGCTACAGATAAGGAAAACTATAATGGTGCATGAAGGAGAGGTTAGACACTTGTGCTTATAGATAGTTTTAAATAGTCCACTGCCTCTTCTTCTCCCATTGCCAAAATCCTCCTATTCTTCTCTCCTACCATCCCAAACTTATCTCCTTCATCCCACAGAGAAACGGCTTCTTCTTTTTCTTCTGAAAAATTATCTAAGCAGAGGCCCTCTATACTCCGCTACTCTTGTTCAGGATGTAATAAGCTTATAGTGCCAATAGAGATCGCTAATCAATCTGTCTTCTATGCGAGTAAATATATGAACCATCCGGCCAATATGTTTCTTCGAGTCCCAAGAATCGATATGTAAGTTAATCATTTATTCAGAGTGTCTGAAATTTCAAATTTATCTTCATAACTCACTTCAATGTATATATCCAGGTCCTTAGTAGATTACTCTGCACCTTCTGAGGAACTAGAAGCTAATATAAGTTTTTTTTATGATTATTTATTTATTTGACATACTTACTTCCCGAGTGCAACTAACAGTCTCTATAGCTGGTAGAGAGATTCCCAACATTAGAACCACTTCAACTAACAGTCTATCACTAACTTCTGAAATCCTTAGTTAATAAGAGGAACGACACCGAGAGTATATGTATAAATCTAGCATATCCACTACTTTATTAGGAAATTTGTTCGCAATTTTTGATCGCTAATGCAGGCTTTTCAAAAAATAACAGATAGAAACGTATAGTACTCCTGCGAAAACCTTTTATTCTGTATAACCTAGCCTCCCCAGTTGTGTAGTCACATAGAAACACCACTACAGATAGGAATAAATTTGACTATGTTCTATCAATACCTTGAAGTGAAGAGGAACCAATACCTTGAAGTGAAGAGGAACCAATATCCTTTTCACCGAAATCTAACCCTAATTTCTCCGAAATCCATCAATCGCCATCGATTCAGATTTGTCATAATATAGAGATTGAAACCCTAATTTCTACTTTCTCTATCTCGCTTTGTACAAGACAAGCAGATATTAATAAAAGAAAAGGAGGAGATAAAACAGAAAAGAAGAGAAGAGAAAGAGGTTTGATCGAGAGATCGACGGAAGAAACTGAGAAGGAAAGATGTTTTTGTTTTTTGCCTCTTTGGCTTGAGATTTTTGACAGAAGAAAAAAGAAATGAAGAAATTCATTCGAGAGATAGGACTTAGGGTTAATTAGAAATTTTATGATTAAGACGCATCTCGAGAATAAAATGAAGGGTAGAGATATTAGTTTAGGCATAAACGGTGTAGATGAAACACAATAGGACGCATGTGAATGGCACGCGCACATACCCCAGGTGCGACCAAGCGTGTGACTGGCACGCCTATAAAAAAAATTCGTAGCGGTTCTTCCTTGTGGAAAATTCGTAACGGCTTGTGCCTGTTATGAATTTTTCGTAACGACCATTTGCAACGGGAATTTTGTAACGGCCACAAAGCCGTTACGAATTTTAGTTACGAATCCTGAAATTTGGTGTCGTGGGATAAAGAAAATAAAAAAAATTGATTTTAGTGTTTGGATTTAGGTCATGGATTAATTTTTAGAGCATAGACAAAGGAGAGAGAGTATAAAGGATAGAGAAATAGAAAAAGTGATGAGAAGTAAGAGAGATTTCTAACCCTCTGATCCAATGGCTAATAGCCAATATTCTAAATGAATGGGCTGGATTTGAGTAGTAGACAGATATAACTTATTCATATGCGGATCGGAAAGTGTGAAATCATAATGGTATACTTATGGACATGGTTTAGGTTTGCAATTTTCTGGTCACCAGGACAAGTTTTGTGGCGATACCAATTTTGGAGTATAAGCAAATTTCGGATGAAACCGTTGATAAAAAGCTCATTTTTTATCCCCTCGTTGGAGCTAAATTTTCTCAAAAACTTTATCTTAATTTAAAACTTTTACTTAATTAGCTCATTAGGTATGGTCGTCATTCCGTGGAGTTATTGGACAAATACTGATTTAAAAAGTGTCGAGATAAATAATGGGAAAGTTCAAAGTTATGAATAAGATTTACACATTGTGACATGGAAGCTCCCATTGTGTTTCAAAAATTGTTTCATGAAACAAACAGGCCTCTTGATCTAAAATTTGCAACTTTACTCTTGTTTTTTTTTAATTGTAGTTCCCTAATTCGTCACGTGTAACTTGCTTCTTGATCCAAAACATTTCCTAATCCTAATATACGCTGTGCTGCTAAGATTTGTTGATAAAAGGTCTAATCACTTTTATGGTTGTACATTTAGTGTTGATGTAGGTCTGCGACTTTTCATTTTTCACCTTCATATTCTTATTACAGCGCAGTTAACTTCTATAGGTGAATAGATAATCGTTTTCCGATATGCTTTCTTTCATATTCTGTAGTTATATGGGTAGTAAAAATGGTAATCAGGGAAATTTTAATATTTGGTCACTGTTTTAGCAATTTATGTGTGTAACAAGGTATCAGCATCTTCTTTAATCTTAACTGTGGTAATCATTTGAAAGTCCTCTTGGGAACTTATCAACAGAGAGATGTGGTAGTTTAATGTTGATAGCAGTTTATCTTAATTTTCGGAGTTAGAATGACCAGCATGTCTGTCTTTCTGTCTGTGTTGCGGTATATATGCTTTTCTATTTTGAGTGGGATAGTCTTGAACTCCTGATAGCACGTTATCTTAATTTTCTTACATCTAGATGCTTATAACTTTACAGTAGAATGGAGGAATATCTCTGCTGCTTTGGGCGTTGGATGAATTTTTGTCGAGAATGGAAGTGATTTACACTTACCACACCCTTGCTTAAGGCTGAAGGTGGGAAGGAAGATTTACAAGGTGGGTATGTCTGGCCAAAATCTATCGAACCAACATGCAAATTATCTTGAATAATGTCTTTCAATCAGCCAAGTTCATTCCTCATTAGTTGAAGATTCTCAAAAAGATTTTCTGTGTTACAGACCTTGTCTATTATTCGTGGTTGTGGCGTGCTTGCTCGAGGACGAGTTGGGACGTGGTAATGTGCAAACACCTTAGGACAAGGAACAAACCTGAGCTTAATGTCGTTTTTCCTTTCTCTTTTCTTCGCTTGGGTCATGCCAGTAGTTGTCTAATCCAGCATCTGATCCAATTTAGTCAGGTTTGTCAAGCTTTATCAGATTGGATATCGGGTTGTTTAAATACTGTAACTAAGAGAAAGAAACTGAATCAAGGTCTATGATTTTAGTCACTAGCGCATTCGACTTCAAGTTGGACTGCATCTCAATCTGTGTACCTTATTTGGCAAGATATACATGACTGCTAGATGTGAGAAATGAAGGTCAGACCGTTGGAGCTAGTTTGGATGTCATTTCGATATTATTCTCGTACCTTGTATATTTCCTTCTAAGTGCTGTAAAGCTAGTAGGATTGTAACTTATATTTTATCCGGGAACATTAAAGACAATTAAGATTCAACGCAGAAAGACTATGAGAAGCACATATCTAATTTCTATTAAAAATCATTTCTAATTTTTTTTTCTTCTTTTTGGATCATCTAACTTTATTTCTTCTTCTGTAATTATATTTTCACGAGAGGAAATATAATTACTAATTTTATGAGAAGCACAGTTATTTTGATAACTAAACTTTTAGAAGGTCTTGTAAAAAGACACAATATTTTGTTGTGCAGTGTTTAGTCGGAAATAAAATCTTTTGCTTATTAAGAAAAAGAAAAAGCACAGTGCTGTCACATTTTTATGTTATCAAAAAATATTTGTCAAAAAGCACGAAATGACATGATAAAGTGAAGTACTAGAGGGGTTTTACATAGTAAATTTTGGGTCGCCTCTGGATGTTATAGTCACAGTAATGAAAGACATGATGTACAATAAAACTTCGATAAATTGTTGGGATCCGGAAAATTTTACTATTTTAACGAAGTAATTAATTTATCGAAGTTCTACCGTACATTTTGAACTCCAGTCAAACATAGATCGCCAGACACAGACCAACTCCGGGCCGATCCGTGCCTCGTCTCATGGGCCATTTAGTGTTCCTATATAAAGCGCGTTAGGGGTTCAGTAAAGTTACTCGACTTCCTCAGCCTTCCTCACCCAAAAGCTCGAACCAGTTACGGCGGCGCCTAGCGATAATCTTCCTCAGCCTTCCTCCATTAATCACCACCAGAACCACCAGCTTTACCAATGTAATATTGGTTTTGTATCTCATATACCCTGGAGAGAGGGAAAATGGTTGCTTTGGATATTATTTGGCATGGGCGGAATCGGAAATAGGGTTTTCATTTGTTTGAACAATGTTGCCATAGAACAGCTTTGATCTGTTCCATTAGGTAAACGAGGCACATCTCACCTTTGATTTTTTTAATTTTAATTTTCTGATTTCTATTGATATAAGGTAAATTAGGTTCTGTATCAAATCATTTATACCTATTATTTGATTTTATCAAAAGCTTAAATCGACTTGGAATGTTGATTCGGCGCAAAGATTGCGCAGATATGGTGAATGGCTATGGTTGTTTTTGTTAAAGAAAACCCACGAGATTGAATGGTAAGTCATATTTCATTGCCGATGTTTATTTTGTGTTTCTTTACAGGTTAGGTTATAGTACTAACACTTTTTCGTTCTTTTTAGCTATGTTGACGAGTGTTACAATGTGATGCTGTACAAAGAGCAACATATGCCATATGCCGGTTCGATAGAGCCAATGACACATCTGAATTCCATGTGACTAGAAGTGTACTAGGTCCATTTGAAATTATCAGTTCCCCTTCATTAGTTGGTCTTGATTGCTCCACCAGTGTTGTCGTGTATAATCAATGTAACAACAAGTGCCACTCTCAGTCCACACCGAAAGTTCTGTTTCCTTATGTGATGAAACTAATGGAGTAGATTGACAAACTGAAAGCTAAAGCAGCCAGCATTAGGTAAAAGAAGCACATCCCACCTTTGATTTGTTTTTAGTTTTTTTTTTTTTTTTTTTTTTTCCTTATTTTCTTCGATAATGGTTTCTAGTGTCTTATAAGATAGAAAATGTTCTGTAGCTTAATGATTTTCTCATTCTGATTCTTGGGTTTGGATCAGATTTTCATTTCAAGTTTGTGTAACTTTAGATTCTTACTTCGTCTTTTCTGTGTATTAAAGGATGTCTGAGTTTCCTGAGGAGGTTGTTGACTTAGTATTTGATTCTATTAGGATTCTGCTTTTACACAGTTTGTTAATTGGTTTTTCCCCACTTACATATTGATTCCATGTGACTTTTGTGTCTATGCAGAGTAATCAAAGGAACAACAGATCGTTCAGTGGACATTCGGCTGAACAAAAGTGGTCTGCAGTTGCACTTTGTTTTTTAATGAATAGGCAGATCCTGATGCAATCTGGTTTAGCCTTCGGAAGGGCACATTTAGGAAAAAAAGAAGCTGGAAAGAAACAACCGTCTAGTAAAGGTCTACCGACTATCAAGCCACAAGGATTTATATAGTTCTGATTGCGATAGTGACTTCTCCACTCATTAGTAAGTCTTGTTTGTCACACTTTCATTGCTTTTGATCCAAACTTTAGCTGTTCACTTGATTATAGTGAAGTTGGTTAATTAGACTATTGTTCGATTCTCTGTTAACACTGACGGAGTGTGTATTGTAACTAACTAGTTCGAATTCTATGTTCACCTTGTACACTAGGAAGTTCTTGATATTGGATTAAGATAGCGATGAAACAGAGACTTCTTAGGCTTTTCTCATTATTATTTTCTGACCGAGTCCGAGTGTGTACTGTAACTAGTTCGAATTCTATGTTCACCTTGTACGCTAGGAAGTTCTTGATATTGGATTAAGATAGCGATGAAACAGAGACTTCTTAGGCTTTTCTCATTGTTATTTTCTTGCTTTCTGGTATCTTTATCCTGCTAATATACTCAAATGTGTTCTCTCCCCTGTTCCCTCAAGCATTTGTGTTTTATTGATAAAAGACTGGATGCATTAAGGTGCCTACCCATTAGCTCATATACACCCTTATTTCTACCACTAGCGTATAGTAGGATATTCTAAATGACTATGATTCTATGTTGCTTTTGACATCAAGTAATTGGGTCATTGGATTTTTGAACCTTTCTACCGAAAAGGAATTGCTCGTTTGCATTAGCTTCCTGCAGAGAGAGTTCTTTTGGTGCTCATTGTTACTTTTCTATAACATGATCTATGGTCGAAATATGCCTGTTTTGTATCCAAAGATGTAGTTCTCAGCATTCAACGTAATCTAGAGCAGACTAGATTCCATTGAAGAATCGTTTTTGGTTTAGTGTTTGATGCCTTGTGTATGTGTTTTAGGGTATTGAATAAATTACATGATCCGTAAATCTGAATGGTTCTTGGTTAGATGCCGTTCTGTCTCCTGTGTCTTTTTGTAGGTTTGGACCTCCTGTAGTTGCATAAAACGATATCTTTCTGTCAATGCTCCTTGAATTGCTTTCCTGCGTGCGCAGTTTAAGTAGTTATTGCCGTTGTTTTAATACATATTTGGGTTTATAAAATGCTATTATATAAACACCACGAGCAAGATTTCTTAAATTTGTAGAGTTAGTCTTAGTCTTGGTCCTCGTTGCTTAAAGAGATATATCCTTCTGTTCACATCTAATTCATTACTGGATCTGAAAAAATTGATCATTTACAATAACATACTGTTGGACTTTCTTTAGCAAAAGAGGACCTTTTATTTGGAGTCTCTGTTTCAAAGTGTTGACACTTGAGAGTCTGTAAGTTTGTTCATGTTCATAATTTCTTTCTCTAATTATGCCTGGTAGATTAAAACCCGTGGTCTTATGCTCCCAGCCTTCTAGAAAATCTATTTGTTACTTAATTCTCTGCTTATTACGTTACATATGAGAATGTGAAGAGACATGCTCAATTATCTAAGGTGCATGGCAGAGTATAATACTGAAATCTCGATATCTTCTTTTGTGAAGCAGGAAAGAGTACTATCACCATATACTACCACCAAGAATTATATAATAAGGATTAATATAACTAGTATTACTAATGCTATTAGGAATCGTGAAACTAGCGGCATTACTAGTATTGCAGGAGTACTATCACCATAGTGTTGTACCAGTGGTGGTGTTGGAACCAAGTTATCAAGCACACATGCTGTATAAAAAGTTCTCTACGAACTATTTCATCATATTTTTTATGCTAATGCTTACCAATACTCTTCCAGTGTAGATACAAATGAGGGAAGCTGGAGTAGATGAGAATCACAAGCAACAATCTGTTACTGATGGAATCTATTTGTATGTCGGCGACATAGAAACACCAGCACATAGCGATATGCAGACTCCCATAGACGATCGAGCTTCGAATCGTTATGCTGTCACAACTCCAGCTGGGAAGTCGTCCTGCACTTACAAATGAAGCACCAGGACATCAGATGAAGCAAAAGATTTAGGATGCAGAGTAGTAGTCATTTTGGAAGGCAGCTCAAGAGAACCATGATCAACCCCAATCTCTGAAAGCCAAGCCAACTTTGTAATTACTTTTCCTATCAATTGTAAATTTTTGAAGAAGACCAAACGATTTCTCTGAGACAAAATCTTAAGCGTCCGTGTTTCTAACAAAGAAAAATTTATGAGAAAACACCACCAACTAAATGGGCTTCCTGCCAGTCTTGGGGCCCACCAACTAAATCCGTTTTGGGTGTGTCTGCTTTTCTCAGCAGTCAGTCCGAAAAAAGTTTAGCTCCTCGGGGATTTGTAAAACAATTTCAAATGCAAGAGAGTTGGTGAATGATAATGTTAAATTGAGGGAGAATTGGAAGATTGTAGAAGTAAATGTCGACGTGGTATGTTGGTGGAGCTTAACCAAAGTGTCGGGGGTTAGAGGATGAATCTAGAGAGCAGATCACACTGAAGTTTCCCACGCAAAATGTTGCTCAAGGGGCATAATTTGAGTAATAGATTGTTACTTTTTGTAATTTTCGAGTTTTGGGTTGATTGTTTTTCGTGTTGCGGTAGATAATTGTCAAAAAGAATCTTGGGCGAAGATGGTAAATTAATCAGAGTAATATCTCGCGCGGGTAGATAATTGTCAAAAAGAATCTTGGGCGAAGATGGTAAATAAATCATAGTAATATCTCGCGGACTCATTTTCGGTTTTGTTATATAGTAAAACTTCTTTAAAATAATTGGGCCGAGCGAAGCGAGGGAGGACCTTTATATGACCACTTTTTTGTTGGGCCGACCGAGCGAAACGAGGGAGGATCTTTATATGACCATTTTTTATTGTAAATAACAAGTGATCTTTTTTTCTTTTTTTGTAGCAAAAGAGAAAGATAGCTCAACAGAGCTACCGTGTCATTGGTACAGCAGGGTGGTCATCCTGGCTAAATCTAGCACCATGATGCACACCCAAAGTATGATAATAGTTATTACAGTTTTCCTTAATAACAAGGATTGGAATAGACTGTAAAGCTGTCAAAAGTAATTGGAGGTTTGGACCTTTCCAATTTAAGTTCAGAAGTAAAGTAGAATGACTGGATAGATAAGCTAATCTAGCAGCATTAGTGTTTTGCTGTGGAGCTATCTTGATAGGTTTGCCTAAGACAAAATCAATAGCTTCAAAATTCCCGTTATTACTTTGAGTAGAACTTCCTTGAAATCTTTTCTGAACTTCTAGTTGGTATCCTTTCTGAATGGCTTGTAGTATTTCTTCATCCTCTGCTGCAAAATCAATGTTGTTCTTTTGCATTTCCTTGCCCCAGATTAGTGCTAGTTGAGCTCCTCTGCTTGCTCTGTCTGCTCTGGGGAGTCCAGTTGTAAAGTCTTTGATGTTCCTTGCTCCCACACACTGACCTGAGAAAGAAAGTGCAACAATAGCAAAGTTAGTATAGGATGGTAGATCACTATTAGCTATGTTATTGTTTACATCCAAGAGGTGCATGCTAATAGTGATTCCAAATTTTTCTTTATTGTTTCTGACCAGAACACTAAGTCTGAGGTTATGATCATTAGCATTCTCCTGGTAATAGAGATTGTTTAGAATATGCCCTGGATTATGGTTCACTCTATTAAAGGTGCATAGGTGTTGAGTGATTTTCAGTGCAGTAGTATCAGCATTAGGGCTAATGTTCCTGAAAATCAAATCACATCTAGCTTTCCAGATGAACCAACATATTGTAGCAAAGGTATCATTCCAGCTAGCACTAGGAGTGTGAAACCAACTGTTGAACCAAGCATGGAAGGATCCATAAGTAGTGAAAAGTTGATGATCTTCCCCAAAGAGTTTTTCCCAAACATCAGAGGCAGCTGGGCAGGCCAAGAGAACATGTGTCATATCTTCCTGAGCATTCTTGCAGAAGTTGCATATGGGATCAATGTAATTCAAGATACTAGCAGACTTGACATTGGTTGGGAGAATGCCATGAGCACACTTCCATGTGAAGATTTGAATAGCTGGAGTAGTGTCAAGCTTCCAGATTTCCTTCCAAGGTGCAATGAGTGTGTCATTGGCATATTTATCATTGATTTGCTTATCATAAAGGGGTTTGACAGTGAATTTTATTGTATGGGTTAAGCTCCACCTTATAGTGTCCTCAGAATTAGGATTATGTTGTGTTTGAATAATGAGGTTTTGAACATCTTGGGTAAACCAAAGAGCTAGGAGGTTTATGTCCCACTCTCTATGGGTATTGAAAAGTTGATTGACTATTTTGAAGCTTGAAGGGCGGTGAGGTTTTTTTTGGATTATGTCAGGAAAGTTATTAATCCATCTATCCTCCCAAATGTGTATATTTGTGCCATTCCCTATCTTCCAAATGTAGTGTTTTTGAAAGCAGGATATTCCTTCCAATATTCCTTTCCATATCCAAGAATCAGCGTTCTTAGGCTCCTTATCCATTCTGATAACTTCTTGATTTGAGAAATGAGATGTCTTCATGGTGCTTCTCCAGAGAGAATTTGGTTCTTCAATTAATCTCTGAGAAATTTTTGAAATCATAGCTAAGTTGAAATACTCCATATTCTTGAATCCCAGACTCCCAAGTTCTTTTGGTTTGTTGACAGCATCCCATGCTATGTAGAATAGACCTTTAGGTTTATCTTGTTCTTTATTCCAGAAGAAGTCCCTTTGTATATAATTTATCTCTTTACAGGTGCCCTTTGGAATCTTAAAGCAGTTCATTTGATAGATACTGGAGGTTGAGGTGACAGTTTGGATCATAGTAACTTTCCCAGCTGTAGATAGAGTGGTTTTCCAACCAGCAAGTCTGTGTTTTAATTTGTCTACACAGGGCTTGAAGGCTTGCACTTTGCTTCTATTGGTGAAGAGAGGGGAACCCAAGTATTTATCTTTAATGTTGATCCTTTGGACATGCATTGAATTACTTATGCTGTCTGCAATATCAGGTGCAATGTTTTTGCTGAAGAAAATACCTGATTTTGTAAAGTTGATCAGCTTCCCTGAAGATTGACCAAAGTCTTGGAAAATATTGATTAGATTGTTGCATTCTCTCTCATTGGATTTGCAGAAAATCATGCAGTCATCAGAAAAGAGAAGGTGACTAATGGCAGGAGCTTCATTGTAGATTTTTATTCCATTATGAGATCTTGTGATTCAGCAAAGACAAGGTATCTAGAGAGGTCCTCCATGCAGAATAGAAATAGGTAAGGAGAGATGGGATTTCCTTGTCTGAGACCTCTAGTTGGCTTGATTTTTTTTCCAGGAGAGCCATTGACCAGAACAACAAGATTGGTGGTGGAGATGCATTGATGAATTAGATTGCACCACTGAGTGCTGAAACCCATTTGAGTCATAACCTTGATAAGAAATTCCCAGTTGACCCTATCAAAGGCTTTTTCCATATCAATCTTGATGCCCATAGTTCCATTAGCTCATTCTTTCCCTTTTCTGGTGTTCATATGGTGGATAAGTTCATCGGCTATGGCTATGTTGTCAGTGATTTGTCTTCCATGAATAAAAGCAGATTGAAAGGGGGATATAAGTTTTGGGAGAAGAGGTTTGAGTCTTTGAGCAAGGAGTTTGGATATGATTTTTTATGTGGTGTTGCACAAAGATATAGGTCTGAATTGAGAAGGAGTAGTGGGGTTGTCAGTTTTGGGGATGAGGGAAATGAAGGTGGAGTTCACCTCTTTAAGGAGATATCCATAGGTGAAGAAGTTTTGGACCATGTTGATGATGTTTTCACCCACAATTTCCCAGTTAGCTTGAAAGAAATTTGGTGGGAAACCATTAGGACCTAGAGCTTTGTCCCCTGCCATGCTGAATACACTAGTGGAAAACGAGTTTTTTAAGTCTGATTAAGCTTTATAAATAAAACATCCGAGGACGTTCTTAATATATGTAGCTTTCGAAGGATGTCTTTTTATTGCCAAAAAAAGGGAAAAGAAAATCAAGTTCCCTTAGCAGACTTAACACAAAGGGGTAGTTTAGGAAATTAAAAAGCTTCCACGTGGACTTATATTAAGTCTGCCAGAAAAAATCGTTCTTATGGTCCCACTTTAATTAACACTACGGTGGAAAATAGTTTCTATGGTAAGAAACAAACCTTATCTAAATCCCTCTTCCATGACTTCACTCTGACTTCTCCTTCTCTCTCACAGCCTCTCATTTTTACTTCGGTCAATCTCTTTCTCTCTTTTATAAGTCAAGAGGAAGATCTTCTGAAAGTGAAGTAGAAAGAGTTGTTGAAGAAAGTATACCTAATCTCAAAATCTCTTCAAAGCATTTCAATAAATGTCAAAATAAACTCAAATTCTTTCATTCAAAAGTAAATTTTAGTATAACCTTAATTTGTTCTTCAGATTTCTAATTTGTTGTTTGAGTTTCAAGATTCAACATGAACAGATATATGTAGGGTTTTGAAATCCTTGTTTCTTCTCCTAATTAGTCTCTCTCTTTGAATTTCGACAAAAATAAAATAATTTTCTTCTTTTTTTCATTCCTTATCCACAGGTATTATCAACATCAATAGATTCCTCGCGGGTATTTAGTATAATTTCTGTTTATCTTCAGTTGATTCGATGTTAGAGGTATTGTTCGTATCAGTTATGAGTTCCTAAAAATTTTCTTCGGATTTTTGTTTTTGTGAAATATGTTGATTTGGGTTATGTGAATGATTTCGGTGTTGACGTGGGGTTTGTGTAATCATGAACAATTTTTTTTGAAGTATCCTGCAAAAAGAAGAGAAAAACCTTATTGTGTATGGATCTAATCTTACCCAGTAGATAGCGATTTATTTTCAATTGTATGATTTGGTAGTTTTAGTTGAAACCCTTGTTAACTATTGATTAGTTGTTATTTTTGTTTTGGGTTTTGTTTGTTGAGTATGTATGAACATAGAAAATAGGATGCTTAGTTTTTTTGTTGATTATAATCAGGGATGCACAAAACCGAACCAGAACCACTAACAGAACCGAAACTGTTGTATTTTAACCGAACCGAACCGAAACCATTAGAAGAGAGTATAGACACGGTTGTCAGTTTTGGAAAACCGAGTGTTTGGTTTCAGTTCTGGTTTTCACCTAAAACCGAACCGAAACAACCGAAAAAATCGAATGTACATATATCACTAATCACAGTCGTCCATTTTTATACAACTAGTAATCATACCCATCCGTTTTAGGTTATTAGTTTACTTGTTTATCTTCTTATCTTTCTTTCCCATTCTATTTTCTCTCGGCTGCTCCTCCTTTCTCGATTCTCAGTGAAGATATTCACCGCCATCTCTCTCAATGCACCACTCCATCACCACCTTTCCTTCTTCTTCTCCTTCTTCTTCTTCTTCTTCTTCATCTTTTTCGATTTAGCCCATCACAGCACTAGTAAAAGATATTCAACACCACAGATCCATAACAGAACGGCCAAATCATGAACCATCACCACCACACTAAAAGAAATAACTGAATAGGTAATTTATATGATATTCTCTCTTTAGTCTTCTTTGATTATTATGTATGTATTAGAATGATCTGAAATTGAAACTAGGGTTTATGAAATACTTGGGGCTTTTTGGAAATTAGGGTTCATCATGTTGATTAAGAATTGAATCAATTGATATACTGAATTGCATGTTTGGGGGTTATTTTCGATAATTATGTTCTCAATTTCATGTTTGATTTGAATTTTTTATCACTATTAATTGGATCCAAAACTTACAGAGGTTGCACAATCTTTTGAGATATCCAAAGCTACTTTTCTGAGGATTGATTTGGATAATTGCAAGGTAATAATATCCTCCTCACTCAATCTCCTAAATCCTCAACCCTAGAATTTTTTTGATATAATTTTCAAATTTAATTTTAGATTTAAGATCTTTACTTGTTTTTGTAGGTATTGCTGATAGGATTCAGATGACTTCCGCCATTGCTAGAAGAAACACCAAATTCAGTTCATGAATTGACTATAGCAAGTAAGTAGTAAGCTTGATTTTATTAGAGTTAACTCATCCCATTCACTGTTTTTGCTTAAATGGGTTTTTGATTTTAATTCAATGAGGTATATTTTTTTTACAAGGGATATATATATATGTGAACATGTTGTTTTTTTAGGTTATAAAAGCTTGAGTAGGTATAATCAGTAGCTTTGGTTTTAGCTCTTGGTGCTCATATGGTCTGATATGATTGGAACTAGTATTCTAAACTATCTGTTTATGTATGCAAACCAAAATACAAGCATTTCTGACTCTAATCCATAATATATATAGGGCCTTGAGATAAGTTTGTCAATATATCATGTGTCTATTATTCAGTGCAAACTTGGTTGTGTTTTGATTATGTGCAGTGAATGGAATATGTCCCTATTTCCAGTTAGGATTGGTATTGAGAATAATGGGGTTATGATCAGAACCAATAGAAGGTAAGTTGGAGATGGTGGAGTTTGGATGTATTTCAAGCATGTCTTCATTGGCTAGGCCTTTGTCTAATCTTTGTTAAGTGAGATGAGACCCACTCTTCTGTTAGTTTATGTGAAAGGACATCCAGTGTAACCCAAATCAGTGAGATTAGCTGCTTCTACTTTCTCCAAAAAGATGTCAGCTTCATGAGAATTAATAGAGTGCTGGCTAAATTTTTCATGATCATGCAGTATAAAGTTCCTGCCTCCCATTATCAGCCAAGGTAAGGTGTTAGAATTATCAGTATTTTCAATCATTTTCCAAGAATGTAATTGATCAAGAGTAGTATAAGGACTGCCATAGTAGCCTGTGAATAGCCAAGGATCCCCTACACTAGGATGAACAGTGGCACTAATATGGTAATTGGAGAAGTCTTTTATGGTGACATTTAGATTGGTTTTCCAGGCTAAGACAAGGCCACCAGCAGTTTTATTTTTCTATCTAGGTTCTACAAACCAGAAGTTAGTGACTCCTATATTACTAAGGATAGTCTTTAGGTTTCTAGTTTGGTTCTTGGTTAAAGATAAGAAAAACATGTCTGGATTATGTTTATTTAACATATTATTAAGATGCCTACTAGTATTGGGTTTTCCTAATCCTTGACAGTTCCAAGTTAAAATAGAGAAAAATTTCCAGAAGTATGAAACAGTAGGATAAGTGAATATGATGATTATGTATCCTAAGTAAAGAGATCTATGGAGCATGTTTGTTCTGTGAGCAGTTATACTATAACAGTAAAGTGTCATCAAAATAGGAGTAATCTTGATATATAAATAATTCAATCTTAGAGAATGATTGAATAGAATAGAAAGGTGTACCTTAGGAGTTAGAAATGGATTTGCTCCCTCAAGGATGCCAGTAGTCAGATCATTCAGCTGGTCTTCCTCCATTTGCATTGTTTGAGTGTTGCTCTTCTTAGTGGGCTGAGCTTTATTCCACTGATGGGGGAGATTTCCAGTAGAGCTAGGAGGGATGAAATTTTTTCTTTTTTGATCCATTAGCTGAGGATGAAAGTCAGTGTCTACAGCCTTGAGTTTGAACTCCTTCTTTCTTCTTTCCCAGAGCATCTTCTTATGGTTGTTGAAATCTTCATTGATTTGATTTTGTATATCTGACAAGGAAGGCATGGATTCAAATATATTTGGAGCTATGTGATTTGTGTTTGGGTATTGATTATCATTATTGATTTTAGGGAAAATATTCTCAGGATTGATAGTATTCTCCACACCATCCTCAAAAGTTGGATGATGTTTCCTAGCAGCAACTTTAATGTTGATGTTCTTCTTCTTTATCATTTTATCCTTAGTTCTGCTACTTTCTGTGAGTTTTTATGCCTTTTTTGACAGGCTATGACTTCAATGTTCGTAGTTGGGATTTCTCCACTGATGGGTTTGTGCAGACCAGCTTTAAAGATAATGTAGTCCTCTGGACCATCTAGTTCTTCTGAACTATTTTTGAGAATGATTTGTCTCTGTGCTAGCCTTATTTTGATTGCAAACTCCTCAGCAACATCTTTGTATGAGTAGTTCCTTCTTTTGATAATGTTTTGAGGGCTACTGTTATTTGAGCTAGTTGGGGTGTTGGATATTGTGGAATATGAGGTATTGAGATTGGATGGATGGGTATTGTGTGTGACAGTCTGAGGATTTTCTTCTTTTTACTCACAAATAGGTCCAGGATGGTCAAGGATTCTGCAAACTTTGCAAAAAGAAATGCCATTCAAAGCATAAGCCATTTCAAGTCCGTATGAGGTGGTAGGGTTTTCATAAGAATCAATGCCAAATTTTAGAGCTCTAGACACATCAATAGTTAAGAGAACTTCCAGATTCTTTTCATCTTCATCTCTTCCATAAGCTTTTCTAGCTTCTTGAAAGATTCCAGCTGGTTTGAGAATGTTTTTTATATCAGGGATGATGTGCCTGGGAATTATTTTAACTAGTGCCAAAATTCTAACTTCGTAGAAGTTTGCTTCATCAATGAAATTAGGTCCAGCATGAGGAACTTCAGTTAGAACTATGAGTTTGTCAAAGATTCCTCTTGTACCTCCTCTTTTAAAGACATTGTAGTCTTCTATGCTGCCAAGTTTGATAGAATAATAGTTCCTTCTCTTTTTCCAAAGGTTCACCTCTGCATTTCTCCTAAGCTCCAAATTTTAGTTGATAAACCTTGAGATATTTCTGGTTTCATGGGATATTTTGGTACAATATCTGCCAATAAAGACCCATTTCCAATCTTCTTTCTTTCTAGGTAAAGTATTCTCAGAATTGATAAAGAATTTAGGAAATAGATCCTTAGGGATGTTTAGTGAAGAATTCATTTGTTCAACAAGATTTTAAACTTGATCTGTGGGTTTAGTTCCTGAGGAGGAAGCCATGGAAGGAGTTCTAATGATGGTGGTGATGATGTGGGTGGATCAGAGAAGTGTGTTATGAGTAGTACTGAGACTAACAACTTTAATTTGAATTCTGATGTGTAGGTATGTTGTATACTGAGGGTACGATTTGTTGTGTTGTTGTTGGTGATAAGGATGTTGCTCAATAGTCCAAATGTTAACATAGATGAAGTACAAGCACCATGTACTATCAATGTGATTCCATGGCCTGTGATGCTTAGCTTTGCTGACCAAGTTAGTGTTGTTTACTACTGGCGAACCTTATGAGAGAGACCTGTCAATAAACCAATTTATAGAGCAATACAATATATGCTTATGATAATGTTTCGTTAGCCCGTGAGTTCTATTTATGGTAAATGTTTCTAATTTATTAACAAATTTACGAGTATGGGAATGCATAGAATAGTGAAAGCTAGTGTGCATAATGTCTAAGTCAGTTAATTTGTTATCTTCTTGAAAAAACATATTAAAGACAGTGTCATTAAAGATAATGAATAAATTTTGCCAATGTAAGAAGGATATACTGATCCTTAGATGATGTCGTTGTTTATCAGCTTTGGAGACTATCTTGAGAAGGACTAGTGGAGAGTCAGCGCACCAATCAGATGAATTATTTAGTTCATTAAGCTTTGTAAATGTCTGAGTTGTGTGCGTGTGCTCGGAGCATGCGTAGGATTTTGCAGTTTCATTCACCGATCTTGTCATTACGCCAAGTGTAGTGAAGGCCATCCTCCACTCTCCATCTGTCATGTAAATTAATAAGGGGTTAGTTAGCCACAATTGAGAGAAGTTAATTATCTTAGGGTGAAAGTAATGATGCACTGGTTGCGGGAAATTTGAAACGACAGAGATAAGAAAGAGAGTAATGGAGACGCAAAAGATTTCTCTTTGGGAACCCTCGCCAATTAAAGGTGAGAAGACCCAAAACAAGGTGATGAAAATATATATAAAGTCTCCTTTAACCGTTAAAATTGGTTCTAACTTCATATTCAGTCCTTCTCTATTCCCCCTTTCAATTCTGTTGAGTAACCTGCCAATTCCATCACTATGTCTGACGCCGAAAGGAATTCTGATAGAAAGGGAAAGCGGAAATTAGTTGAGGCTGACATTGAGTCAAGGATTCACTGGTATCCTCGAAAATATTCCATTGATCGTTTGCCTTATGGAATAATTTTTCCTCAAGGATGTGAATCGCCCATATTTGAAGAAAGCTTCGCTTGGTATTTGGATGATCTTCAGCACAATGTTGACGTGAAGGTCGAGGAGTGTTTGCAACAAGAAGGGACACCAGGCCATGAGTTGCTGTTTGAATCTCCAGTTGAGCGTCTGCGTCAGTTTTTCAATCAACCAAAAGCTACTCCCATTTATCAGGATACTAGTAACCCCTTTAAGGATGTGGGTGTTGAATCTCCAGTTAGGAAAGGGGGCTGTAGTCGACAGACACAAGATGAGGTTGGAGATGCTGTTAAGAGGTATGTTACTGGAATTCCCGTTTCTTCTGAGCATCCTCAGATGGGTTCTAAAGAAAAATGGGTCTTGTATGCTTATCATCCTAAGTTTGGGCCATTCGAGGTGCATGAGGGCGTTGCTGTTGTTGCCGATCGATTCTTGGTATATGGGTTGAGTAGAGTTGGATTTCAATCCATTACTCTCTCTGCTGATGAAAGGTTTGTGGTGCGTCAGTTGGCTAGTCAACCTTGGCGACATGATGATCCCATGCACTTTCCAGTAATGGATGCTCTCTGTCCAGCCACCGGAAAGATTGGCCGTGCTATTTTTGTAGGGAAGGAAAATGCATGTAAAGAGAACCATGCTGATTTGATCCATCCTACAAGAATCTGGTCCAAGCTTTTCAAAATGGATTTCTTAGAGTATATGTTTTCTGTGTCAAGAGAATAGAACTAGTATCCCTAACAGCTTCAATACCAAGCAAATAGCCTAAGTGTCCCAACTCCTTCATAGCAAATTCTTTCTTTAAAGAAGCAATAAGACCATCAATCATAACAATAGAAGAACCAGTTAACAAAATATCATCCACATACATTAACAAAACAAGTATACCCTTGGAAGAAGAAAACACAAACATAGAGTTATCTGAAACTGTCTTATTAAAACCAAAACGAATAGGAAATGAATTGAATCTGTGAAACCAGGCTCTAGGAGCCTGTTTCAATCCATACAAACTTTTTTTAAGTTTACAAACATAGTTAGAAGGATAATCTGGATGAACAAAACCTTGAGGCTATGACATATAAACATCTTCATCAAAAAACCCATGTAGAAAAGCGTTACTCACATCTAGCTGCCTTATCTCCCAATCATAAGTAATAGCCAGGCAAAGAAAAATCTTAATAGTAGTAGACTTAACTACTGGACTGAAAGTTTCATTAAAATAAATACCATCTTGTTGATAATAACCCTTTGCAACTAACTTAGATTTGTATCTATCAATAGTACCATTAGGCTTTTGTTTGATCTTATATACCCATTTAGAACCTAAAATATTCATATGAGGTACATGAGCTACATATTCCCATGTACCATTATTCATCAAAGTTGTGTATTCATCCTTCATAGAAAATTGTCACTTAGGATTTTTTATATCTACTTATATACTAATCAATGTTGACTTGACACACTTGACTCACACAAACGCGTATGTCTAATAAATCCATCAATTGGTCGGTATTTGTAGTTGCAAATAAATCCAAGTAAATCTATGAAATAAATCTAAGACATCATAAAGAAAACTCTAAATCACTCTATTAAAAGATAGAAAAAATACAAAGTAGATATATGAAGACCCTAACTTGGAGAACATAACAACTTTCTCTCTCCTAAAAATCTTATTCAAGCTCTCAAAAAGATCAATCTCTTTTACAATGGCTTCTTGTCCTTTTTATAGGGGTTACATAGTGGATGACAGCTAATAAAGCCCTTATTTTCGGATCTGGGAGGGCGTTATAATCGCCCTTCATTATATTTGTCACACTGATCTTTTAACTACCGCGCTGATCTTCATACTTTTGGAGTGACTTGGTGACGTCATCTCATCCTTCAACAAAAATATAATGAGCGCGTCATATTCTCCTACTATCAAATGTATTCTTTCGCCTTATTATCAGGTGTGCGGTATTTTGCACCCACAGTATTCATTCCACCACTCAGTTACTATACATTTGACTGATTGTGAAAAAATGCAAGCAAATAAAGTTAGAGAACCACTAACATAACATTTAAGGGAATGGATCCCCTAACTTAAATTTTTTGACTTAAGTTTTTAGCTATAGATTAGATTAAATCCTACCATACAAAATTTTGAGACATAATACGCTAAAGCGTGGATTAGGGTTGGCTCACGCCAAGCCAAAGTCACAAGAATATTGCTTGCAGTATATTTGGAAACATGCCATGAATCTCCCTTTGATTAATCTTCATCGTTATAAAAAAATTCATACATGCCATGAATCTCCCTTTGATTAATTTTCATCGTTGTAAAAAATCCATACATGCCACGAATCTCCCTTTGATTAATCTTCATTGTTATAAAAAATTCATACAAGTTCTATAGCTACTTGTTGTCATCATAAGTCCTTTAAAAAACCTTAATAATACTCATGATATGAACAGATAAAATTATGTATGGTCAGAATTCAATTGGTTGATTGGTGGATGGTCAGATTATGTTCTTGGATTATGTAGATCCAATGAATCTCATCTCAGGTCGAGTGAAAATCATGATTATCGATAACAATAAAAAATTAACAATCAACCTCAATTAAATCGGTCATTTGGTTTGATTCAAACTTATGTCCTGAATTTCCAAAAATTATATGATAATTCTTTCAAAATTTTTTTTGTGTTAAAACTGATTTAGTCCCATGTTTCGACTAGATTTCATGACATGTTTTCAGATATACGGAGAATATAAACAGTAATACTTTTGGCTTGGCTTGAGCCGGCTGGCTACAATCTATATTAGGGCTTTAAATTTGTACGGTCATATTTAAAGTGATCAACGGCTAGAAACTTAAGTCATAAATTAAATCAAATTTATAAGTCAGGGGATCCGTTCCCAACATTTAATAATAATAATATTAATTATAAATAACAAGAATGGCCGGCACGGGCTTTTGCGTGTGCCGTTATACCTGACCGTGCCGACCTCATTCAAAACAAATCCATATTCTTAATTTAATCCTAGCCATCGTCTTATAAAATTATTCACCCGTTGATCTTAGCAACTCATCCTAGCTAGGTATAAACCCAAAACAATTTCTTCTCCATTCTCACTGGCGGTTGGCCTTTCTATTTATACGCCACTACCTACAACACCTGCATCATCCCACCCCACCCCAAAATCAATATCTTCATCTACTCCTTCTAGTTTTCCTTCCACAGCAACGACAGTGATTCCTTGAATCACAACATCATCATCTTCTCATAGTCGAATAAGTACCCCCAACAATCACATATTTGCAGTGAAATTGTTTTTTTTTTAATGCAGTGTTTGATTTAAACAATTGAAGTCAATAGGTACTAATTTTTGTTGGTTTTACAGGTGATATTTGGAGATCAACCGATTGAATTGCAGAGCCATTAACTAAAGAGAGCGGAGGAGAACTTGTTTCCACGACTTACCCAACCAAATAACTTAAGTTACTATTATGCCCCTATTGTAAATGTATGCACATGGGGAAAATAATTTACTAATTTTATTACTGTTATGTCCCCGTTAAATTATACAAAATATGTGTACTGAATTTTAAAGCAGGGGTAAAATGGGTAAAAATATTTGCAGCTTCACCTAAGGATAGTTGGCTTTATAAAATAGAATTGATAAATACCACTGATTGTGAAACAATGCAATCAAATAAAGTTAGTGAACCACTACCATAACATTAAGTAATAATAATATTAATTAAATTATAATGACCAGCTATTGTGTATCCACTCGATTGCTTGACATTTCATTGATCTCGAAATAATTGCAACCAGCGAACCGTTAACAACAACATTATAAAATAATATGATTTCGTGATTTTCCTCTGGTGTGGTTAAAAGCTGAATTAAGCTCTTTTCTTAGAATTTTTGGCCCCACTAAAAATATTTAGACCAATAGAAAACTTCCGTTTTTTCATACCACTAGTGATACATATTTTCAACCCCACTTTTCTCACTTTTCCAAGATATTAGATATCAACTTCCATTTTTTCACAATGCTACATATTTTCAACCCCACTTTTCTCTCTTTTCCAAGATATTAGATATCTAGCGTCTTCTTTTTATTCAAAACCCTAACTTCTTTTCACCAAACGCTTCTTCTATTATTTTTTCTCCGTTTGTTCATTCGTCATGTATTGTTTTATGAATCTGATTGTTGATTTTTTTCTAATTATTTTTGTTAGGTTTATTTTACAGGTGGGATTTCGGTTGAAGCTTAAAAATGATAAATTACTAAATACAATTATCGATTGGTAAAACCTAACTCTAAACCTTTTCTTTTCTTCATGTGTCTTCCCAATTATCAACTCCAGTTTCAATACGATTTTTCATCACATGTTTTTATTATATAATGAAATCACTTTGTTATTTTATTTGAGGGTTAGGATTACTTCTTCTTTGAACTACTAATTGAACTTTGTAATTTAATCTGGAAATCATATATGGATTACATGCATTTACATATCTGGGTCTATCTTTAACCTTTCTGAAAGATTTTGCAAATCTAATTGTGTAATTAGAATGGCTATGGTGTTGTGTGTAGAGGGTTCCGTTACGGTTGCATTATGTACCAGGCAACAATTTCTCGACAGGTATAATAAGCCTTTCAAGGCCTCTGTCTTACCCACAATTTTAATTTTCCTATTTGTTTTAGGGACAATGTAAAGAGGCTCTTAATGACACTATAGCCACAGGTTTAGTCGTATATATGTATCATTAATGACTTTCCTGATTGGCACTACTTTGAACTGTTAAAAATTCTCATGGATGTAAAAAGTTATTGATTATCAGTACTTGGTTTGGCACTGTAGCTACGAAAATTGCTTACTGCACCTTCTGATCTTACCATGCTTATTGTACCTACTGAACACTTTTAAAAATATTACTCCTTCCAGTTCTCTTTGGTTCCACAATTTTGACCATATTTTGAATTGCTTAATCATGTATACTTTTCTTTTGAATTGGTTGATTCTTGGGGAGGTACCTTCACTTTATCATCCATGCATTGTCGCTGAGTTCCTCCGGTGCTTCTATTTTCACTTTTTACCCTCATAACATTTGTCTACTTCTAAAGAAGTTTGTTGCCATCATCATCACAGATCACAGAATCTATAGCCACATGTTTATTGTGTTCATAACCACATCTTGAATGTTCTACCTAACAGAACCTTTATGTGCTTATATTGTTTGATTACATTTCGTAGGGTTGCTGCAAAATCTCTCCATATTCCTCAAGGATCTTGCGGTAACTCATTTATCCTTTAGACTTTGATCTATATAAATTGTTTCTTTATGTGCAGCTCCCGTGGTTTTGATGAGAAGCTCTTGGAAATGGTCAAACCGTTGTTTGGGATGAAAAGCTCTTGGAAATGGTCCCAAGGCGTCGGCTTTCAAACTGTTGCAAGGGCATAAAAATTACATCTGATAAGGCGTAGGGTGGAAGAAAATAAAATCTATGACTCATCATACGACGTGGGTTGCGATAAATACATGCTACATCTTATAGATGCAGCAGTGGTACGTTATCGAGAACCAAGGCTACAATGTATATGGGAACGTATGGAGGAAAACCTGTTTAGGCAGGAGTAACAAAACTAAACACATCAATTTATCACAGTAATCCAGAAAAATGAATATTTATTTGAATGTTAATCAATTTTCCTACCAGACCTTATGAATTTATGAGCTTCGCCATATGAAACTTGGGTTCAAATTATCTGCATACGTTTTAACATATTTGGAATTTGTAATGTGTTTGGTTTGAATTGGGATGTAAGTTCAAATTATCAATGATGAGTTCCTTTCCTCACCAGTAGAAATACATTATCTCTTTTATATATATATAGTCTCTTTATTTGACGAATCCAAGGAAAGTCTGACTCAGTAAATGTTATCAAATTCCTTGGTGTTGGCTGCGGGTTCCAACATTAGTAGCCCCTCTACCTTCTATTCGTAGGTTTAAACCGAAAACTCTCAAAGCAATGCGGTAATACTTACACTCTTCCCCCAAATTCTTTCATATGGAGTGATTGGTAGTGGACACTATATGAAGAATTGTCTGCCAATGTGAAAAAGAAGGCTATACGGGGGACTGTGTGTCGTGCAGTAAAAAAATCGCCCCACACCGGCGACTGTCTGCCGTAAAGTCTTGTTTTCCTCCTTCCTCTTAATGGGATCACTCCTTCAATTGATAAAGTGTTCCATCAAAATGAAGGGGGTTAGTCTCATTTGGAGACTTACCATAGCCCATACTCATACCATCCTAGCTAATATTTTTTCTGTGCGTTAGTTTGTATTTTGGTTAGGGTGGTATAAAATTGTTATACCCCTATTTTCTGATTAATCTACTCCTTTGATTTTCTTTGTCTATCAATGAAAATGCGAGTCTTTTCACTTTTGTAATCTGACGAATCTTTTATAGGAAAAAAAGGTTATTTTATAATAGGACTACTTAAATCTAAAAGGTTTTGCTTTAAATTTCTAGTCAACAATGTCCAACTCTGGTTTAAAATATGTAAGCAGCCAGGTTGTATAATAATATAATGATACTCCATGGTCTTTTTCCAATTAGTCATTTTCTTAAGGTGATCTTTTTCCCACACTGGGAACAACAGATACTTGAATTCGTATATCTCTGTTAACTCCTGTGTGTATATAATCACTACGATACCTAAGCAAGATTTATTATATACTTAATAATAATCATCTTTCAGGAGAGATTCCAACTTCATTAGGTAACCTTTCATCTCTAACTTTTCTTAGTTTTTGGAACAATAATTTAGAGGGAAGAATCCCAAACACTCTCGGTCAATTAACAACCTTAAAACTTCTGAGTCTGATATCGAATAGGTTATCTGGTATTGTCCCTCCTTCACTCTATAATATTTCATCACTCGAAGTCTTTTCGGTGGCGTATAATCTACTCCATGGAAATATTCCATTTGATATTGGTTTCACACTTCCTAATCTCGAACATTTTTCTGTGGGACTTAATCATTTCACTGGAACCGTCCCAAGTTCATTTTCCAATTTGTCTAAACTTGAGATTTTACAATTGGTAGGAAATAATTTAGTTGGATCAGTCCCTTCAAACCTTGGTAATTTAAAAAGTCTTCAAGTATTACAACTAGGAGCAAATAAACTTGGAAGTGGACAAGCTAATGATCTAGACTTCCTCGACTCTCTAACCAATTGTACCAAATTGAGGTTTTTAATTATATCCAATAATAGTTTTGGGGGAGTGTTACCTAGCTCTATAGCCAATCTCACAACAAATCTTGATATACTAGATTTCAGCATGAACCAGATATATGGAAGTATTCCTCCAGGTATTCAGAATCTTCTAGGTTTAACGAGACTCCATTTGGCTTTTAACCAACTCACAGGAAGTATTCCTCCAGGTATTGGGCTCCTTCAAAATTTGGGAGTACTAGGTTTGCAAATTAATAAAATCACTGGTTCAATCCCTGCTTCATTTGGTAACTTAACACAATTGATCCAACTCTATTTATTTGATAATAACTTAACTGGTTTAATTCCATCAAGTCTTGGAAATTGTGAGTCTTTGCAAAAATTAGACTTGCACTCCAACAAACTAAGTGGTAGTATCCCCAAACAAATTTTTAAACTTACCTCTTTAACATTGACTCTAGACTTAAGTCAAAACTCATTTACTGGTTCATTACCAGTAGAAGTTGGTAACCTAAAAGACCTTGGGGAGTTGTACCTTGACGGAAACAAATTATCTGGTGAGATTCCAAGTGCCATAGGCGAGTGCTTAAACCTAAAAATTCTAAATTTGTCGAGTAACATCTTCCAAGGAAACATTCCTCCATCTATTACTTTCTTAAAAGGTCTTGAATGGTTAAATCTTTCCCATAATAACTTGTCCGGTATAATACCCAAAGGCTTGAAAAATCTCAAGTTCTTGCTCCAAATGGATTTAGCATTCAACAATCTAGAGGGAGAGGTACCAGAAGAAGGTGTATTTCTAAACTTAAGTGCACTTTCAATTACTGGAAATAATAAGCTTTGTGGTGGTGTACCTGAACTGAAGTTGCAGAATTGTTCCAAGATATTATTAAACTCAGATACAAAACGAAAGCAGAGGAAATCAGTGATCATCAAAGTTACTATTATCATTACAATTGTTGTGCTTCTAGTTTTATCATTGGTTGTGTTTTGCCTCATTGTATATTGGACAAGGAAGTCAAAAACCAAACTGCCATCAACAGCTTTAGATGTAGGTAATCAATATATGGGCATTTCGTATAACGAACTTCTTAAGGCTACCAATGGGTTCAATGATTCTACCAACTTGCTTGGAGCGGGAAGTTTTGGTTCTGTGTATAAAGGAATTCTTCGTGAAGATACATCAAAACCTATTGCAGTTCACTGATTGAGATTCTCTATATATGGGCATTGTTCAGACGATACATCCGTTACTACACCAAAAAAAAAAAACTAACGTTATATTGAGATTCTCTCAACTTTTCTTCTGCGACAAACCAGAGCTCTTCCTCTCTCTATTCTCCTCTCGATTTTCCTACTGCGACAGAGCTCCATCAATTGCATCGTTTCTTTTCTACCTTCCGTTCTCCACCTCTCTCCCTCTATCTATTTTCCTCTCAAATTTCCGACTTATATATTTTCAATTTTAGATCTCTCTATGTTATTGATTTAAAGTTTAACAACTAGGGTTTTATGATTCGTAGAATTGATTGATGGAATAAGAAGAAGAAGAGCAAGGATGTTATTTAGAGGTAAGATTTATGAAACCCTAGCTTGATTTCTTTGTCTTTTTTACTTGAATCAATGATGATATGTTGAAGTTGTTGGAACATGTAATTTGTAATGATGAGAAGATTGTAGAATTATGTAGATAAGCATAGCAAAGTCTTGTAGTGTCAACTAACAAGAACTAGTTAATGGTAATTTGTAATACACGAAAAATCTAGAAACCACAAACAAGGTCACTGTACCTAAAAAAAGTAAGGTTGGTATTGTAAAGAAGACTCTAGAGAGTCGGTTAGTGC